>JAYKKM010000053.1:120000-127214 GCA_035772405.1 Chrysogorgia sp. JL179-B06 | reverse complement strand
TTGAAGTATATTGAAAATTGAAATATTCACATAATATGATACAAAGCATTCTTACATAGTTTGTTGACAATGCTCCTCTAATTTTCAACAGTAGGATGAAACACTACCTTCAATGACCGCACAGAGTCTGCAGGTTTCAATGAGACATCACCAATATGCCAACGGATATCTAGTGGAGGGCTTGTACGTAACCTGGATTGAAGCACTAGAAAGATTCAGTCTCACCACTGTTTTAATTGCAGCTGTTTTGCAAACATCCATAATGCCAATACCGTGTACAAAAGCTTCAATTCTCCACACAGAAGGGCTGTGACATTATCACAATAAGGCTAAGCATGTGATACCGATGCTTGAGTATCCATTGGCTCCATGTCGAGTAGGGTATTAATTATAAGAATCTTATTGTATATCTATAAGGGCACTGAATGGTATGGCAACCTCAGTAATATCAGTGAGCTACTGGTACTTACGCGATATACTCCCACGCCGCGCTCATTAAGACTAGGCAATAGGACGTTGCTGTGTCAACCAAAGGTTTATTTGAAGATTTATGGATAGAGGGGCTTTTTCAGTTTGTCTCCTAGTATTTGGAATAAACATATTTTTGAAATTAAGTGCAGCCAGTCTTTAGATAATTAGCGTAGCCCGTGATAGACTCTTTCCTAACCCTAACCACAACGGCAACTATTTAGACAGACTTATAAATTAATTATTATAATATAAAAATTATTATACATTTTGTATTATAAATAATTTTTGTGTGGCAACCGTGTTCGGCGTAATAGTCACGGCGTTTGAGGTAGCAGGTTAGGGGGTTCGGACATCGAAATTACAACTGCGCAACTCAGATACTCATTCGGAATTCATCGGAAAATGTCGTCTTCATCATCGAAGCATTCCTCAAATCTCAATTCCACCTCGTGTGTTGTGCAAACTACGGTGAAAATAACGAATAACCTTATCTTTTGGTAAGGTTTTATGTGGTTTTATTTGCAAGGTAAAATGAATTTTATTAACAGTGGAAATAATAAGATATACATATTGCAAATTGTCATGTAAAAATTACCTTGAGAGGGGGTATGAATAGAACATTTGTAACATCAATTAATTGAAACCCCCAATTTTTTTTTTCTATATATCGATGTCGAGACTTCTAAACAGCATTGTTATAAATATATATAGATATATTATATATATAATAATCTATATATATATATACTATAAATATATATACATATAATACATATATACGAGACCCAATAATCCAACAGTATTCACTTGATAATAAAGACCTGTCAGTCAGTGAGTCAGCATAAGCACCTATGGTGTTTGGATCGAGCAGTCCTTATCTTCTTGGGTAGTTTCATGTTAATACAATTTGCTCCTAAGTCAAATAAGATCCTAGGTTTAGTGAGAAGAACGATTGGATCCAGTAATGTGAAGGGAATTTATTTTATTTTTTTCCATTCATCTGCATATAAAAGCGCTCGTTAGACCAATACTGGAGAATGGTTGTCCGGTGTGGAACCCGTATCTTGTTAAACACAAGTCCATTGCTGTAGAAACGAATCCATAGAAGGGCGGACCCTATTGATGTGAGGTTCACACAAAGCATACATGGATAGACTGTAAGAGCTACAATGGATCTCTTTGCAGGGGGGCCGGTAGACGTCCAATACCTGTGGTTTAGTATCAGATGTACAAAAACGTTTTGGGATACATTGATTTTTAATCCTTCAAACTTTTTTGATGTGATAGGACAATCACGTACACGAAGTAATCATGACTATAAAAGTTAGGCCTTAAGTGCAATCAGAACAAACTATTTTAAAGAATTCTTTTTTTAATAGGTACAATAAAGACTGGAACTCTCTACCTGCCAGTGTACTGCATGCCCCTAGTCCTTGCCTCGTTTAAAACGAGCAACTCCTTAAACATCTTAGTGAGTAAGTGATTTTTAGTATTTTTGTTTTCAAGTTTTATTTGTTTTTTGTTTAATCTAGTTTATATTTGTTTTATTATCTTGTTTATTGTAATCATGTAAGGATAGCAGCTTTAATATGGGAATTTAGTTTTTCCTCCCCCCTCCCCCCCTGCTACTATCCAGCCAGACCAGTTTGGTATATTTTTTATTTTTCTTTTTTTTCTTTTTGTTCCTTTGGAATTTTATATTTTTTTGATCTATGTTATGTTTATTGGCGAAGTGATATTAAACATGTAAACATAAACATACATATATATCTATATTATATATATATATAAATATATATTATAATATATATATATATATTATAATATATAATATATATATATATTATATATAAATATATATATATATATAATATATATATATAAAAACTATATATATATATTATATATATATATATATATATATATATATATAATATATATATATATAGATATAGATATAGATATATATAATATTAGATAATATAGATAGATAATATAGATATATAGATATATAGATATAATAGATTATAAAGATATATATATTATTATTAGGATATATAGATAGAAAGATAGATAGATAAGATAGATATATAGATAGATAGATAGATAGATAGATAGATATAAGAACGATAGATAGATAGATAGATAGATAGATAGATAGATAGATAGATAGATAGATTGATTGATTGATTTGATTGATTGATTGATTGATTGAGTTGATTGATTGATTGATTGATTGAAATCTTTAATTAAACACGGTGGTTTTATCAAATGGAATAAATAAAAATTATATACACATTTGTTCTTCCTAAAAGGCCGTGTATAATTTACAATGTACGTACATTTTTTAACATTTTTGAAATTTTTTGAAAGAAAAGAAACTATTTACAATTATTCAAAGAATAATGACTGACTATGTTGGTACAGATAGCAGATGTTCTAGATCTTTTAAGAAACCTTTTTAATGAAGGCTCGTGTTTAAGTTCGTCATGGTAAAGAATTCCACAGCTTTGCTCCAGTGAAAGCAAAACTTGAAATTATAATAATCTGTTCGATTTGGCGGGAAGCTCCAAATTTAATTTGGATTGACGAAGGCTATAATCAAATTGAAGCTAACTATGAAAAGTAAACATTTCCCGTTAAATATTCTGGTGCAAGACCATGTACAATTTTATACATCATAATAGCTTTTTGTTTTTCTACGCATTTCTTCTTATATTCAACCAGTTTAATTCCGACAAAAATCAACGAAGATGATTTTAATAAAGTTGCTCCCGTAATTATGGCGCGCCGCTCTGTTTTGAAGAATTTGCAATTGTTTGTTCTAATTGTCATCACTTATCTTGTCCTAAACAAATGAACATTAAATAAAATACGGTTCGATTAATGCTCTATAAACAGAGACACAAGATTTACCGACTAATGAGTGTCTTCTACTTTTATTACGGAGGGCTTCAATTATTACGGGATACCTTTAAAAACGGATGCTCTGGAATGAGTAATTTCCCATGTTATGTTCTCTCTCGTCAATATCGACTCCCAAACACTTTACAACAGATCGAAAAACTTTACTTAATGTCACATTATCAGCCGATAATACTATTGGATTATCAAGCGCACGTATAATTTTTGCCGTGAGCCAATTAGACATAAAATCTGTTTTTTTTAGGACGTTGTAACGTCAATTTATTAGAACAACAGCCATTGAAATATGTCTGTATTAGAGATCACGTTGTCATTTGCTCTTGAATTGATATCATTTTTGCCAACCTGTAAAGGTCATATGTTGTATCGTCAGCAAATAGTCTGGCAATACTATGGTCCAGGCATTTCGTTAAATCATTTATATATAACAAGAATAAGACTGGACCAAGAATGGAGCCCTGCTGTACTCCACATGTGATGAAGTCCTTATTAGAATAGAAGACTCCATTTACATGGGTACAAAGACCTGTTTCCTATCAATTAAATATGATCTAAACCACAATAAACTTTGATCATCGACACCATAGCATGTTAATTTCATCAATAAAATTTTCGTGGTCAATGGTATCAAATGCTTTTTTTTAAATCTAAGAATATGACACCAATAACCATTCCCCTAATCAATGTTGAAACACCACGGGTTAGACATATCAAGTAGTGCGGTCAACGTTGAATGGAGTGAACGAAAACCTGATTGTCTGGTATCGATGAGATCATATTCAGTTAAATAACTGTAGAATTGATCATACAAAAATCGTTTCGAATAGACCGAGCTTTATAGTAGATAAGAAATGAAAATTGGCCTATAATTATTTGCATCAACATCTTTCGTTTCTGCCCCAAATAATTTATGTCATAGGAAATACTTTTGCAATTTTCCAATCACTTGCAAAGCAAATACTCAATTTGATAGAAAGATTGAAGAGGGTCCCGTGGAGTGTCTGGTAAATATCAGGACCGGCAAGTTTCAATAACTTATTGGATATTTTATCATTGCCTTAGTCCTTACGCAAATGTTAATTTTCATTTATTAGTTTTATTACATCTATTGTATCAATTTTTTTAAAAATGAATTTCGAATGCAACTTTTGTCATAAAATCATCTGGTTTCCCTTCCACTTATTGGTGGAACATTAGATGCTAATTTTGGGCCAAATTTCAAACAAAATGAGTATTAAAGTAATTTGCTATATCAACCGATTCAGTCAATTCTTGTTCTGAATCAGTTGATGATTTTATTAATTTCAGTATTTTCCAGATTTTATCCCCATCGCGTCATTCAAAATTTTCCATGTTTCCTTTGAATTGCCGCGATTTGTAATTAATTTCTTTCTGAAAATACTGCTTTTTAACTTTCTTAATCTCACCAGATACAACATAACGTTGTTTTTCTATAAGCCAGCCAGGTTTTAGGATTATTTGTCAGCATGGCTATTTTTCTTTAGTCTGTCTCGATTAAACAATTTTCTGTTTTATCTCAGCATTTATCCACGGGCAAGGCTTATTGCGAACTCTAAAACTACGACAAAGGCGCATGTTTATCAATTAACTTCAAGGAAGATTGATTTCCATGCATCGCAAGCTTTATTAATATCATCAAATTCCATTTATCAAAGGCCACTTTTGTAGATTTTTTAAACTTGACGTAACTTGTTTTTCGTCAAAGTTTTTGAAATTACGGCATTCAATATAACGCGGTTTTCCCTTGGGTAGACCAATTTTTCTAAATGCATATATTAAATCATGATCACTAATATGAAAGTGGGTAAACCTTTGAGGATATTAATCGATTCGCTAGAGTTGGATATAAACACCATCAATTATAGAATTTGAATTACTGCTTACCTCTTTTCGAATAAGTAATTAATTGAGTAAGTTGGTAATTGAATTCATTATGTTTATGATATGTTTAGTATGATTCTCTGGGGGTCGAAAATTACAATTCAAATCACCCAGAATATATATTTCTTTAAACAATTCCGTCAACTTTCTATCAAGAAAAGTTCAAACTTACCAAATAGCTCTTAAAGAACTTTTTGGAGGTCGATAACCATGTAGTTATAAGAAATGGTTTATGAATTTGGTTTAAGAAATCTCTAAAAAACAAATCATTTCTAAATTTACTATCTTCTAAATCAGCTCCGCCTATTATAGTTTAATAGAGTTCCGCAAGTATACACAAACCCCTGCCGCCATGCTTATCTCTGTCTCGTCGTTCTAAATTATAACCTGACAACGCAACCGAGTTTATTAGTATCGGTCTGATCAAGCTTTGAATCATTTATAGTCTAGGATATCAAGTGTCTTTGCTATCCATTAAAAACTACAAGTTCATCAATATGTTTACTGAGGGCTGTTAATGTTATAGCAAAGCCCATCTAAAATCCTTTATTGAGAGACATTACATCATCAAATTGATTTTTGGCTCTGAGCACGCTGAGAAGGTTGATTATTGCTATTTCTACCCCCACTTAACAAAAAAAAAAAAAAAATCTGCAGCATTTAAATCATTCACTCTAAATTAATATTCATTCTAAAGTTTGCGGCAAGATTAATTGTTCCTTTTAGAATTAATAATGAATTCCCCCGAAGGTTAAGGCAATCAATGTTTAATATTGTCATTGCATATAATAGATAGATAGATAGATAGATAGATAGGATAGATAGAATTGTAGCGATAGGTCCTTTTAATTTCCTCCAATATTGAAGATAACCTCGTATATGAACCCCGGGGGGTTGGGGTTAAAAAAAATATTTTAACATGTATACGTTAAATTAAATAATTAGTTTATAATCAAAATTAAAATTAAAAATGTGTTTTAGTTTTTTTTTTTTTTTACACAGGTTTTCCTAACTACGATTAAATTATGTTTGACATTAAAAATTACATTTTGTGAAGAATTTTCTTTTGCAACTGTTACACTAATAAGATTGGTCTTTGACTACAGATCGGTAGGTTGCCATTAAGTTTGGAATTTTCGCTCCAATTAAGCATATTCGTATTTGATCGTCTTCTTCAAGCGCGAATAAGGTTTGGCTGCATACTCAGTCGGTATTACATCAAATATTGCATCCCACATGTGGATTGCCGTGAATGGTTGAGAGCCAGCAGTGCAGTTGATTATAAAATGTTTATTGATGTCATCCAATCTATTGCTGTTCACCAAAGCTGGCATCTATATTTTCTTCTGGGTGATGTTCAATTTGCAGTACATCAAAATATCTGGAAACGTTACCACATAGCACATTGAACAAGGTTTGTTATTGCCGACTTTATCAAAAGGATTCCTCTTTGCAACTTCCCACAGATCCAACACTGTCAAGTTTTCCAGTTAAGGGGAAACATAAAAATAATCAAATTTTTTCTTATGGTAATAGCACAAGCTCAGGCTTTCTCGATATCTCCTCTCTCCATTTAATGTGTTTGATACAGAATGATAGTTTAGACATTACTATATTTCTCCATTCTTTTTTTACTATGGGAAATGTTTGATTATCAATAATAGTTTTCTTAAAAATTCAAGAAGATTGTATTTTTTCAAGAATGTCGTATTAGATCTGGAAATGAATCCAACTGATTTTACTTTTTTGGTCCTTTGTGATTAAAATGAAAATAGTCTAGTGATAAACACCATTTTTTGTAGGTTGTATCAGGGTCGAGCTTACATAACTTTCCAAAATAAAGTGAGCTTTGCTTTATCAATATAACCTTCCATGTTCCCATAGACCAATACTCCCGGGTGGCAGCTTCGGAGCGG
>JAYKKM010000053.1:80000-115000 GCA_035772405.1 Chrysogorgia sp. JL179-B06 | reverse complement strand
CTCTGTGGTCAGTTGAACCATTTTTATTCGAACTGATGATATGACTAATTAGTACTTTGACAATCACTGGAATTTTTTTTTGCAAATCCATTACTATGGAAATAGTATGGATCTTTGTTGGAAATAGTATGGATTTTGAATTTCCATACTAATTGTATATTTTCCATACTATGGATAAAGTATGGATTATAGTATGGAAAATTTCCATTTCCATAGTATGGAAATCACAATTTTATATTGTTACTAGGGATTTAACATGGATATACATGTAGTATGGATTTAACATGGATATAGTATGGATTTAGTAAGAATATAGTATGGATTTAGTATGGATATAACATGGATATAGTATGGATTTAATATGGATATAGTATGGATTTAGTAAGAATATAGTATGGATTTAGTAAGAATATAGTATTGATTTAGTATGGATTTAACATGGATATAGTATGGATTTAACATGGATATAGTATGGATTTAACATGGATATAGTATGGATTTAACATGGATATAGTATGGATTTAACATGGATATAGTATGGATTTAACATGGATATAGTATGGATATAGTATGGATTTAACATGGATATAGTATGGATTTATCATGGATATAGTATGGATTTAGTAAGGATATAGTATGGATTTTAGTATGGATTTAACATGGATATAGTATGGATTTAGTATGGATATAGTATGGATTTAGTATGGATATAGTATGGATATAGTATGGAATTTAACATGGATTATAGTATGGATTTAACATGGATATAGTATGGATTTAACATGGATATAGTATGGATATAGTATGGATTTAACATGGATATAGTATGGATTTATCATGGATATAGTATGGATTTAGTAAGGATATAGTATGGATTTAGTATGGATTTAACATGGATATAGTATGGATTTAGTATGGATATAGTATGGATTTAGTATGGATATAGTATGGATATAGTATGGATTTAACATGGATATAGTATGGATTTAACATGGATATAGTATGGATTCAGAATGTATATACTATATAGTATGGATTTAACATGGATATAATATGGATTAAGATTGGATATACAGTGGTATCTAGTAAATATAGATTTAATATGGATTTACTATGGATTTATTTAAAATTTGATTTATAATATAGCTAGACACCTTTATTTATTGTAGTCAGGGTAATCTCTTCAGCATTAAAATAAATGCTGTTATCAATAGGAGCCCTGACATAAACTATGAATATAGGTTACAATGATGTTCTGACTATATACTGTAAGATACAATGAATTACACATACAAACTTTGATTTATGTTAAGAATAACAAACAACTAATTACAAAAATTAGTAAAATATATATCAAAGTCTGGAGTTAATATACGGTGAAATAGACATTTAAATGTTTAATTGTCTTAAAAAAGTCATTAATAATTAACGAGGAAAAGACAAAGGAAATCACTACCATGTCGTAGGTTTTATATGTGATAAAAAATCATCCTAATTTACATAAACTTTATCTTTGATTTTCTCGGCTTAGACAACATTGATTTTCAAAATTACTACGCCGATGAACTTATCAAATGGGTCGTTTTTCAAGCCGTTTAATGAACTCGCAGCACGTCTTTTATCAGATCTAAAACACTCGAGCTACGCCCTCGTGTTTTAAATCTGATAAAACACTGCTGCTCGTTTATTAAACTGTAGTACAGTACATATACCACCAGAACAAGGCAAGATAAATGGTAATATTAATTTTGACTTTATGCATATTAAGGAGGTAAAATTACAAATATTTATCAATTATTGAATGAGGTTGAGCATGATATGAAGAATTACCAAGGCCGAAGTTTGTGTTATCTGCCGAAGGCTGAGGCGGATAACACAAACTGAGTTACACTATACAAGTGATATTTGAAAATTCTATCATATGATTACCTATACTAATACTTTACAAATACAGTGAAAATACAAAAACACTGATAAGTATAGGTTATCACATGAGCAGGGCCGGATTATGCAATAGGCACTATAGGCACTGTGCCTAGGGCCTACGGGAGTTGATGGGCCTACGAAAATGCTTACATATTTTCTTTATATTTATATATTTTATAAACGATGGTCAGCAATAGGTAAAGTTGTAAAGTTTCGGTTTTGTGTACAGTGTACTTAATCCCTACCTTGGCTAGTTCGCTACCTAATCCTTGTATTATGGTATTATTGTATTATATATGTAAAATTATATTTCTTGAAAATGAATACTAAAAATTAAATATTTCTTGAAAATGATGATGCACTGTTAAAGAATGTGATTTAAGACCTTTATATTTTCCTCAAAAGTGCCCTCCGAATGCAAAATTTAAAAAATTTCGGGGGCTAGCCCCCCAACCCCCCCCCCCCCCGGAATGTGTCGTCACTGGGGGTCTACGATATGCTGCTAAGTGCCTGGGGCCTACGAAGTCATTAATCCGTCCATGCACATGAGGGGTGAGGTGATACCAGTTTTATCGCTTCAGGCACGATATCGTAATTGTCATGAGGGAGCGCAGCGAACAAGGGACAATTATGATATCGTCCCTCAAGCTATAAAACTGATATCAGCGAGTCACAAATGTGATAACCTATTTATCATATACTTGTCCCTTTATCATGGTCTTAATTGTGGCAATAGATATACCAGGCGGAAAACGTAATTTGAAGATAAATATTAGAGCCCAGCAAATCACTTTGAGCTGAAAGCAGCGAAAACGTTAGGAACTAAATCTCTTCTATTACTCTAATATTTATCTTTAAATTAGGGTCTGAATTTGATACAATTAGAATTAATCAATCAACCAATAAGTATTAAAAATAGACATATCGTTTTTTCAGCGGGAAATATCGTTTTTTCAGCGGGAAATATCGTTTTTTTCAGCCTGACATCACCCATGATAAAGGCACAATTATGTGATAACAGACAAGTTAAACATAGCAAAACTTATCATTTGGTCTTGTAAGTTGAACAATTTTCTGTTCAAATAAATATTGTCCCAATTTTACAGCAAGTTCATTCTTGCGAGCAGCTTTCAGCTCAGTATTTGACATAAGCTTAACTTCTTGAACCTTGTTCTGTATGCTGCTCTCTCTGATCTTTGACATTGCGAGACTTTGAAAGTAACGCATTGTTACAAGTCTGGCTTCCTTTGGTGCCAGCTATGTATATAAAGAGAAATGGCTTTTGTAAGAACTTAATATGTAAAATACACATATCATTCAAATTATCTTTAGACTATAAACAGTTTAACAAATTAAGCCTTAATTTACAGTTTATTGTACATTGTAGTAAGTTAGTATATCAGTATCGCATGCAATTAACCTCATGAGTGCAAGACACCACATGCAGACTTACAGTAACATCCAATGTAAAGAAGTAGAATATTATTAACTCATTATGGGGCAGGGGTGCATCTTAGCACTATACATATACTATAACAAATGCTGAATAAAATAATTTGGTGTTAGCCAGAAGAATATTATAAAGTGAGCCATTTGAACTTAAAATTATGGTATAAAATTATTAATTTCCTGAAACATGACAGAGAAATAAATGTTAATATCTTTTTATCAAACCTTTTAACTACTGAAGGTTTTCATTTGACAAGTAACAACATCTGGCTTAAGGCAGAGAAAATAGAAACAACTACCTGTAGATAGTTTTGAGTGATTTAGGAATTATGACAGCTGCACCCACCAATATGAAAAAGCCTAGCAGGCTAGCAACAAAGCAAATGTGGTTGTGATGAGCACTGTAGCACCAGCACGTACAATTTATGGCATAGTACCACCTAGTACATGACGGCATGACATGATGTACAAATCACCTTTGACTTAATTTGTTTTGAATACACTGGATCTTACCTTTTCTATCATTTCAGTGTCACTCACTTCATCACTCCATATTGAAATAAAAATTAAAATTGGGAATGTTGGCAAACATTGGAAATCAGGCTATTTTAT
Organism: Chrysogorgia sp. JL179-B06; assembly: GCA_035772405.1. Lineage (NCBI taxonomy): Eukaryota > Metazoa > Cnidaria > Anthozoa > Scleralcyonacea > Chrysogorgiidae > Chrysogorgia > Chrysogorgia sp. JL179-B06. The sequence continues at coordinate 111,013 of JAYKKM010000053.1, read as the reverse complement.
TGTAAAAATAACACAGACTTGTACAAGAGTGTACTGCAAGCAAAAATATATTTCACTAATAATTATTCTCTGCATATTATTCATATGTTGATACTCAGGTTTAATGGGCTGACAAAATTATACCAACTGTGCAGTAAGGTTTGTACCTTCTTATTGCTTCCAGCCTCCCCTTCACTTCCCACTGTGTTTGAAACTGTAACTGTTTCTTTCTAAGAGTAAAAAGGAATGGTTAGTGGTAATACTGAGGGACAATGCAATAGCAAGGAATAAATAATCCTTTTATAAAAAATAATTTACCATTTTCAAAGAGGTATTATACAGTATACATATTAAATCCTGAAATAACAGTTAAATGTTGTGCATACAAAATCAAATTTGATTGGACATTCTCTAAGGTTATGCTTAACACAAACAGTGCTTTAAATAATAATTTGTGTAGTATTAATGAAAAACAGTGAAATGTGCCAACAAGTATTTTTCACTACATATTGCAGATCATTTTGCAGAGAAAAACATTGAGAGTTGCATGAGCGTTGACGATAATATATTTATAATTCTCATTGACTCTCATATGCTACTCTTATGACCAGTATCATACCCCTCATTGACTCATCAAAATTTGAACCAGCTCAAAACTGGTACAGGTGATTATAATGTAGAGAAATACATGTAGGTACATTTTCTCTCACCTCAGTTACATCTTTGTGATTCTCTTTGGGCGTTTTCTACAATTAATAAGTATTGATTCAAACTTGTAAGTTTACAATTAATTATCACACTCGCGACTCAGTGATATCAGTTTTATCCCTCTTGGTACTCACTCGCGACAATTATGATATCGTCCTCGAGTGATAAAACTGATATCACCTTATCCCTCATAAGATAACCTATACATATTGATATATACTGTACATACATACATACATATACACTGTACATACACACAAAATATAATCAATTGCAACTGGTATACAATATCACATCAAGAAATCTTTTGAATATTACGAAATGTTTGGAAGTTAAATTTATACATAAAAATTATGATATTAAACAACACTTCTAAAACCAAACAAATATCACATATGCTCTTTGAACTTTTAAGTTGTGTTTTCAGCAAGCATTTAAATCTTAGAAATTCCCTTTTGTTTATTGTTATTCATACTTATAATTATCATCATTATTATTATAAACAAATGAAAGGTTATGTAAACGGATATTCCCGACAAATTTTCGTATAATAATACCGCTTTGTTTCCTCGCTTTCCTGAGACCAGATAAAAGATAAAGCCAAATGGCTTTCTTCGTCATTCAAATTGTTTTGATTGGACACTCGATTGTCCACTATTCCATTAAAAATAACTCTTCTCATACAATGCAGGGGAAATATCTAAGACAATGTTTTTGATAAGATATAATTCAGATAACCTCTGGTAAACTATTTGATTTCGTATTTTATAGCTGCTTCAAACTTTCAGATACGTTTAGTATAGCTTAATAGTAGATCAGACTTACCTTCGAACATTTCATCACAGCCAAGACCGACAAATAATTGATGATCAGACATTTCTTTAGATTACCAAACAAAGAATCCAAGACACAACGGAGTAGCTTCGACAACCACGAGGGAATTCAAATATGGCGCAACTGCTTAAGACTATCTCGCTGGGAACTCTGGGAAATGTCCAATTTCCCTCGTCCCCATGGCCTTCGCGGCAATTTCAACTAGAGTCTAGACTCTAGAGTTAAAATACGACTGTTTTAAAACTAGTTCATAGAACCAAGTTCCTTATTTGATGAACTAGTTTCAAAATAGATGTTGTAGGAAATTGGTACATAGTTTAAAACTAGTTTTAAGGTTGCATTTTATATTAAATAGTTTTAAAATAACACATAAATTCAAAATATATTTTAAATAGATCACAACTTGTTTTCCAATCTCTCTTAAATATTTAAAACTAGCTTTAAAATTGACATCTTATGTAAAACATACTTAACATAGACCTATTTTTTAGCTATTTTGCTTTCAAAATATAGTTTTGAAATAGGTAAAAAATTTTATTCAAGTTAAAACAGCATTGAAATATGGTTGAAATAGATACTATTTTAACAAATTATGAAAAATAGTGTCAAAATAGTGTTTAAAAATAGGGGGAAAATAGTTGAAATAGGTTTAAAATATATTTGAAATACCTTTAAAATAGTGTCTGGTTTCGTAAGGGTAGTTTATATAATTGCTTTTCCCACTCCTCAACATTAATAATTTTAACTAAGATTTTTTAACGAAGCCTTATCAGTCATAAGCCTAATGGTTTCTTGTTCAGGCTCTCTTGTCACAACATCAGTTTCTTTATTTATATTATTTTAGTATTCAAATTTGTATATTGTGACTAATCAAACTAATAATATCAAATAAAGGTCTTACTATGCAGATCTACACTTGAACAAAAAAACCGATTGCAGGATATTCAAGATTTAAATCAAACCAGCAAGTGTACTTATAGGAATTACACATGTAACTCATTTTAATAAATTGTTATGATAAATACAACCGGTACGGTCAACTAACGTTATTTATGCCACAATAAGTTTTTGATATTCTTTCTATTACCAAGGTTATGTCATGTTGCAAGTGGTGTTCTTGCTGAAATTGTTCCATCAAAATCATATGACTGCTTCATGTTGGCTTGTGAATTTATACAGATGCTGTATAGCCGATATCTTATGAATTATGGCTGGAGAGATGAAGATATTGAAAAGATGGAAGCGATTATTTGGACCCACAATATCCGTGCAGAAGAGTTCTATGGTGCACAGTATTGCAGTGAAAATGTCGAATACTCGGTGCATCTATGTGAAGTTTTGAAGAGACATTCCAGTGCTGATAATTACTCTTGTGAAATGTTTGAACGTATTATAAGGTCACATAAGAGTCAATCAACAAACAGCAATAGTGTGGAACCAACTTATGTTGAAAGGGAGTCTATAAGGCAGTTCATATGCAAATATGAAAGGGAACATGGACAACTCTCGAATGTAAATGGTACAGCATACGTATTTGTAGCACAGGAATTCACAATCCAGAAATTCCAGTTGTGATGAAGGAGAAATCAATGGCAAGTGATTGAAAACTGCTGAAAGACTTGAAAGGTATGGACATTCATGATGGTATTCAACATGCTGTTGGAGAAGTGATAGTGGGATCATTGAAAAGAAGAAATTTATCTGTAAACCATAGGGAACAACTAAGAAGGCTGACACGGTGCATTAACAGAGAAGAAAGAATCGACATCAACATCAGAGAAAATTATGATAATTTATATAGTACTGTATCTACATAACCAGCTGGAGATCAGTTGGAGTTGTTGCATTGTTGATTCTTAGTAACTACACAAGCCATTGTAGCGAGCTTAGCCAGGAAATATGGATTTATATTAATATATGGAATATGAAATATGGATTTAGAATAGACAATTAAGTGGTTGTTTGGGCAAAGTTGCAAGAGTTGAGTTCACAAATTAAATTACCTTTTTTAGGAGAATATGGGAAATGTAAAGCCAGAGAAGACAAGAAAATATTGATTCAATATTTTAGCTTGTAAAAAACTTTAAAAAAACTTAGAACAAAACAAGGATTTTTAAGGATTTTTCCATATAATTATTATGGAAAATAAGATCCATACTATGGAAATAAGAAAATCCATACAATATCCATACTATGGAAAATATTTCCATACTATTTCCATAGTATGGATTTGCAAAATAATTTCCAGTGATTTGTTATGCAGTTATTCTCCTTCATACGACTAGAAGCTATTTTAAATTCCCAGGAGCATAAAATCTTGTGGTTAACAACAATAGGTTAATTTCTAAACGTCTCGGTTTTTTTTATACACCCTGTAGTTTCGATATATCGATGTCGACTTCTAACAGCATTGATATATATGACAATTTTAAAATATAAAAAAACTATAGTTTCGATATATCGATTCGACTTCTAACAGCATTGATATATATGACAATTTTAAAATATAAAAAAAACTATAGTTTCGATATATCGATGTCAACTTCTAACAGCATTGATATATATGACAATTTTAAAACATAAAAAAACTATAGTTTCGATATATCGATTCGACTTCTAACAGCATTGATATATATGACAATTTTAAAATATAAAAAAAAACTATAGTTTCGATATATCGATGTCAACTTCTAACAGCATTGATATATATATATGACAATTTTAAAATATAAAAAAACTATAGTTTCGATATATCGATGTCGACTTCTAACAGCATTGATGGTATGACAATTTAAAATATAAAAAAACTACAGTTTCGATATATCGATGTCAACATCTGACAGCATTGATATATATGACAATTTTAAAATATAAAAAACTATAGTTTCGATATATCGATGTCAACTTCTAACAGCATTGATAAATGTGACAATTTTAAAATATCAAAAAAAGTTTCCTACTTGCCCAATTTCCGCCTTGTCGATTTCAGTTTTGAACTGGCTCCAAAATCGTTTCCAGTCTAATGGAGTTCATTGAAACTTGCAGTGATAACCAGCTTGGGTAACTTGGCGCTGCTTTGGAATTACTTCAGGGATTTGCTTCGAGCTTCTTCCAATTTTCTTTCAAAATTCTTGTTTGATTTCAATCTTTGCATGCTTCTTCGATTTCTATCTTTTCTTCGTAATGCTGTTTTTCTTCTTTCCCTCTGTTCTTCCTCTTTTCTAGCCTCTTCTACTTCTTTCTTCCGTAGATCTTTCACCGTGATCTGCAATTCTTCCACGACTCTTTCAAACTGTGAAATATTTCCTTGCATCTCAAGGGTCCATTTTGACTTCATCAGGATTATCTGCCTTGTCGATCTTCAACCGCTTGTACTTGTTCCAGATTTTTCAAATCATTTTTATCTCGGATATTAGGTGTATCCTCTCGCGTAAACTCCAGCATTTGCAGCTTTCCTTCTCACGACGATATCTTTTTAACTACTAACTCTAACAATAACAACTAACTTTTACGTAACATTTTTGTTGCTGAAGTCGTTTTGTGTTAATATACTGTATACCCAGCTGCAGTGAATGTGGGAGAGGTTTTAGTATAGACAGACGATACATATATGGACGATCGTCAAGCTCGTATCCTCAGCAAATGATTAGAGCTCATGGCTGAATGGTTAGAGCGTCTCACAGGCAATTAGAAGATTACAGATTCGATTCTAGTCCGGGACTCACAATAATTTTTCTGAGGATACGAGCTTGACGATCGTCCATATATCGTCTTAATTCGTTTTCATAATTTTTAATTAAAGGACCATTTGGAAAGATGTCCAAAGCTGAGCATTAATTGTCCACAGTGTGCTAAGAAGATGGTTCGTGAAAAGGTAAAGTGTAATAGTTTCCGTGAAATACATATGCCTGTTGCTCCAAACCTCTATTTACTTTGGGCTGACTCCTACGCTGCTAATTATAAGAAGGTGTATATTTGATACGTAGTTCTGGTGGTATACATACTATTCCAAGTTTTAATAGCCAATATTGTGAATGTTCTTTGTTGAAAGAAGATATACCTTAGAAAGTAATTATTTCTGCATTTTTTACAAGACTCGACGTATGCTTGAGTTTGGTATCGAATTATGTCAGCCTTGACTGGCGCGAAGCATGGAAACAAAAGTGACGAGTTTCATCAAACAAAAAAGACAGGCTCCGGGTCTAAATGAATAGGGAATGCATCTATGACTCGGCGAATGTCCGGAGAATTTACTTCCTGAAGTTGGCAACGAAGCACGTTCAAACACTTCGTTAAAGTATGAAAACATAAACACAAACGCGCAATGCACGATAGTTAACATGAATAAATATGAAAGCTGCTTAGTTTTTACAAGAACTGGATATAATGTTAAAAAGTGAACTTCAATATGTCGAAAAATACTAAAGTAAGAGTACTTATGTATTTCCATAGACGACGTTTCGGACGATGTGTCCTTCTTCAAGTCAGAGAAGGACACATCATCCGAAACGTCGTCTATATGTATGCGAACATGTAAAATAACACACACTGTGTGTAAAATAACACATATATGCGTGTAAAATTACACGATGGTTTTTATAGTGTACGACATAAATACATACACATCGACATACAGTATTGAATTGAAAGTTCTCTTTAATTTTTCATTGGAAGTGAAGAGACGAGTGTTTCCACTGCGATTTCGAGTTCTCCCAAACTTTCACGAGTGTTTCTATAACTGTATGCATGGAACCCGGAAAAAATGTTTTGTATTTGTATTAAAATCATGAAAATCCTCCTTACTTACGCCAAAACCCCTGGCCTGACAGCTGTCAATGCGCTTGAATTGTGCGAGCAAAAGCAATTGGGCAACAGGAAATACATGATGTCTTAAAAGATCGAAATTTTACATTTTTAAACTTTTTTAAAACCGTTTGAGCGACCTTTCGTTTGAATTCAAAAATGGCGGGTAAATTTCTTGGTTCTATACAAGTTAGTAGAAATTGACAGGTGACTATAGAGTTTCTGGTGCCGTGATTGGTCGAGATGGACTGCCTATTTTGTTATATTCACCTCGCGCGAGGTGACTATAACATTTTCAGCGATTTAAAAATGGCGGCTTCTCGATTTCTCGATATTACGTACGGAAAAAGTTAATAAAATTAAAGAAAATGCTATTCAAAAACAAACTAAAGAAGCAACTAAATATAGAGTTAAGCGATTTCGAGGTAAGATATAAAAATTTCCAAAATTTCATAGCTAAACTCTTGGTGGTGGTGTCAACGTTGCGGCTGTCTGCGACACGATCAAAACAACAAGTAATTTTGTGAAAAAAATCTTCATTTAACAGAATAGTTTCAACAACAAACATTTCAGACAACATTTGAAAGCTTATTAGCATGATTGTTGAAGAGATGAACAAATGCTTTTCGATAGTTTTACGACTGCCCGAAAAAAGACGGCAGTTTTTATAAAAAACGAGTTTGTTGTCAATCCGAGCTGCAGTCTTGGCCGTCATCCTGAGGGTTGTCCAATACTGTCGAATAGATTCCAATCGTACGATTCGTGAAATTCGTGGGTACGCGTTAGGAGGTGAACATTTTGGGATATGTAGTGGTTAAAGTGTATCTGAGAGGATAATAATGGTATGTCTGGTGAAAAAAAATTGTTGAGGCGGTAGTCGGAAAGTCCGTCCAATCGTCCGATCGTGACGGATCGTGAGATTGGTGAGGTTAACTAGTGTTATACTGCATGTGGCTTAGGTGGAAGAGGTACAGCGAAAAATCCGTCCGATTTGTCCGATCGTGACGGATCGTGAGATTGGTGAGGTTAACTAGTGTTATACTGCATGTGGCTTAGGTGGAAGAGGTACAGCGAAAAATCCGTCCAATCGTCCGATTTGTCCGATCGTGACGGATCGTGAGATTGGTGAGGTTAACTATAGTATTATACTGCATGTGGCTTAGGTAGAAGAGGTACAGCGAAAAATCCGTCCAATCGTCCGATTTGTCCGATCGTGACGGATCGTGAGATTGGTGAGGTTAACTGAGGACACACTGCGAAGAGGTACAGCGAAAAATCCGTCCAATCGTCCGATTCGTCCGATTTGTCCGATCGTGACGAATCGTGAGATTGGTGAGGTTAACTGAGGGCACACTGCGAAGAGGTGCAGCGAAAAATCCGTCCAATCGTCCGATTCGTCCGATTTGTCCGATCGTGACGGATGGTGAGATTGGTGAGGTTAACTGAGGGCACACTGCGAAGAGGTACAGCGAAAAATCCGTCCAATCGTCCGATTTGTCCGATCGTGACGAATCGTGACATTGGTGAGGTTAACTGAGGGCACACTGCGAAGAGGTACAGCGAAAAATCCGTCCAATCGTTCGATTTGTCCGATCGTGACGAATCGTGAGATTGGTGAGGTTAACTGAGGGCACACTGCGAAGAGGTACAGCGAAAAATCCGTTTTACGATTCTAGTATACCTTGGCCTGTTGGCCACTGGCGCTTTGTAGACATTTAATACGATGATAATATACATTGTCGGCGCACCACGCACATCCAACCGCACGTCTTGCAACAATAGCAAGCACATTTATAGCAACAATATGTCAATAACGACAACGTCATGTCATGCCTTGCGGAGTCGGTGCTAGTGCATGGGCATCGTTGATATGTTTTCAAAATATTGTCAGACAAGACAAACAGACGTCTCTCTCAATTGCGAGACTCCGATACACAATCATTTTCTTAATCAACTCCATCTAACGCAACAGCCAAGAACCCTAGAGTTAATCTGTCGAGTTAGGATTCGAGTTAGGATTCGTTTTAAAATTAAATTCAACGCGCGTTTCAATTGCCTGACTCCTGAATATACTCCTTGTTGCACTCGTGCTTGATGTGCTTTATTGCGTATAAGAAGCGTATCCGCGTTTGGCGCGGTGTTGAACGGCAACATCGTCAACCATGAAATTTGAAATTGTCACCACTATTTTGCATTCAAAAGCGTTTAGGAATGTGAAAATTAAAAAAATACAGATACAGATGGCTATAATTTATATTGATCGTGGGCAACCGCCATAGAACAGCTAATCAAAGACAAAGGTCAAAGACTGGTATCGAAAATAATATATTCAAATTAGTGCCAGTACGGCGGAATTTTATTAATGCATTAAGTTCGATAAAAGCCGATGAACTTATTGTTTGAAAGTGACATCGAAGCACATGATATAAAGTTCTTATCGATCATATGCCGATTAAATTACACACTGTACTCATTAGATTCGACAAAATGAAATTTGAAACGCCATACTTAGCCATTGAGATTTACCTCAATAGGCCGCTTCACTCAACTTTTCTGTTTACTTCAGCGGTATTAGATTAATCATTAAAATATTTCTTCCTGTTTTTTTACCATGATTCTCTAACAGAATTGAAACACTGCACATCCTCATGGATACGCGTTAAGTTGTCGCTAGAATATCTCGTGTACTTCACTCGATATAGCTCAACAGGTACAGCAGCGGACCCGAATCCCGAAAGTGCCATTTCAAACCCTGCTGCACTCAATAACTATCAACAATACCACACACCTTCTTTATTAAGCCTGGTTTCCATATGATCGCTTCGATCGCTGCGATCTATCAATTTTAAAACCGGCGATCGTAGCGATCATGTGGAAACCACACGCTCAGCGATTTAAGCCCCTCCCCCAACGCGTTTTATCATATGGAAACACTGGTTCAGCGATGCTGGCGATCTCAGCGATCGGTATGTACTCCAGCGACATTCGGCTATATCTATAAATCACCTTACAGTAATAAGATTAAACGGTTCTTTCATTGTATACATAACGCAAATTTAGATGAATCAGTGAAACTAAAGCATTTTATGTAAATATTTTATGTAAATAGCTGTAAAATAATTTTATCTGTCTTGAAGACGAAGCTGTGCCCGTAGCTGAGGGACGAGAGTGTGAAAAGCTTCAAGCTCTTCTCTCGAAATATCTCGAAATATCTGTCGAACTCAAAAACGATGTTTTAATTTCTTGGCGCAAGTTCGTCCAAACAAACTGCGACGAGATTTAAGGCAGTACTTTTAAAATGCAATCCGAACGAGTTCTTTTTATGGGAGGCCGATTATACGTTAGGATTCGAGTTAGGATTTCTTTCATATCTTTCTGTGTAAAGACGCATGCGAATATGCGGTGTCTAAAGTTATCGTCATTAAAAACCGGTGAACTTTACGGCAGTTTCGGTCGACGCGAATCTTTGCCACAAATCTCTCCTAACAGGGTAGGGTGGGTGGCAGCAATACAAAATATAAATGTATATATGTGTCATATTCTCTGACCGCCGGCAATATTTACAATGTGTGCTCCTATCTTCTTGTCTGTCAAACAAGTTACGCGATTACGAAAATTCAAAATGGCGGATTTATAAGGGCAAAAAGTCGAACCTTTTAATTTTATCTGACTGAACAAGCATTCAGTATTGTAGGTAAATCTCAATGGGTAAGTATGGCGTTTCAAATTTCATTTTGTCGAATCTAATGAGTACAGTGTGTATTAAAAATATTGGCAATAATTTGAATATATTATTTTCGATACCAGTCTTTGACCTTTGATTAGCTGTTCTATGGCGGTTGCCCACGATCAATATAAATTATAGCCATCCGTATCTGTATTTTTTAATTTTCACATTCCTAAACGCTTTTGAATGCAAAATAGTGGTGCCTATTTCAAATTTCATGGTTGACGATGCTGCCGTTCAACACCGCGCCAAAGGCGGATACTCTTCTTATACGCAATAAAGCACAGCAAGCACGAGTGCAACAAGGAGTATATTGAAACGCGCGTTGAATTTAATTTAAAAACGAATCGTAACTCGAATCCTAACTCGACGGACTAACTCTAGGGTTGTTGGCTGTTGCGCTATGTAAATGCGTTATGGAGTTGATTACGAAAATGATTGTGTAATGGGAGTCTCGCAATTGAGAGACGTCTGTGACTCGATAGTAACGACAATATTTTCAAAACATATCAACGATGCCCATGCACTAGCACCGACTATTGTTGCAACACGTGCGGCTTGCGTGGTGCGCGGACAATGTATATGATCATCTAGCCTCCTCCGCAGGCATCTCTCTCATGCGGGAGGGAAAAATGGCGGGCGTAAAAAATTGCGGGCTCTCATGCGGGCGGGAAAAATGGCGGGAATGATCATCGTATTAAATGTCTACTTTTGCCTGTTGGCCACTGGCGCTTTGTACTACTAGAATCGTAAAACTAATACCTTGCGTGATTGTGTATATTCGCATCGTTCTTATTTTTAAAGGCACGTATATATCTCTATTTTGTTAAATATGAATTGAAGAAAGTTGAATATAAAAGTTTTAAAATTGTTATGAACAATTGCTGTTGGTTTCGATATCCTGATTTATTATTGAAGCATTCAATTGATGTGTTGCGTGCTTTTGAGTTTGCATGTTCAATTCGCGTTCATGTTTGCGTGATTTACATCTTTATATGTTGAACATTGTAAATGTAATACAGTGAAAAGCATTGTAGACTTCTGGCTACTAAATAAAGACAGTTTCAGATCAAAATATTACGCGTCTTACTTTAAACATTAAAATATAAGACCGCCTGTAGTGAAATTTAACTGCTTTTGGTCAAACCAAGGATTAGTTTTGAGATTCTAATACCTTGAGGTGTAAGCCTCTTAAAACGCCAACCTGCGTTTCTGCCCACAGAGAGTGCATGCAGGCTATTCAAACCTTCGTCGCTAACGTTGTTGCGCCGCGGTGCGATGTTACGGAAAACTAAAATCCTACCTGCGCGCGCAGCAGACGGTCGCGTTGGGGGAGGGGCTTAAAATTGGACCGGCCCGCCTCACACGCTAGCCCGCCTCACCCGCTCGAAAGACCCCTCCCGAACGCGACCGTCTGCTGCGCAGGCTATTGTCGGGCATCTACCAGATATTTTTTTAAAAGTTTAGTGTGTTCTAATTCCTAAATTATAAAGCTAGCATTTTTTTATGGAATAATTTTATTATTTTACAAATTCAATTCAACCCGGCTGTAGAAAAAAAAGGTATTAGACTAATACCTTTAATACCTTAGCGCGCCGCCCCTGACCCCTAGTAATAAGTAAATTTCTTGTCGGAGGTAGGAGGGCATAGGGAAGAGGTTTTCGACAGTGGGGGGCTGCTAAATTTATAAAAAGCGCAGTACTAAGTGTAAGAGGGAGGATTGTAAAACATGCGAAAGGAACATTACTTTTATAGAAGTAGAATCTTCAGTTAAAAAGTGTTAGAAGTGGTACGGTTGCAATGGCTTTCGTCCAATAAACTTTAATTTCACAATAAACTATCTCGTTTCACTATCTTTTTGGTGGTAACGGCCGGCCATAAAAGTGGCGTGTTTATAGTGATGTTGTGGTTTTTCATGCGTAAGCTGGGAAAGGTGTAATTAGTTACATTTGAGAAACAGAACGAGTTGATGGGGCGTATTTAGCGTTGGCAAAGTGAGTTTATAAACTTGCCACACCCTATTCTTTTGTTTTCCGTCGGTTTTTACTTTCACTGTAATAACCGCTGTCTGAAAGTAGGCGGTGGTATTTGAATATTTCGGGGGAAAGGCGGGGTTTAAAGAAACTATATAATAACCGGGTTATTACGGAAAAGTAAAAACCGGTTACCCGGTTATTACGCAAAAATAATAACCTACGACCAATTTATCTTGAAAAATAGCATAACAAATATTTATTGTACACACAACATACATACACAGAACATCAATCAAAGTCAAATCCACACAAGTATTCTACACACAAAGTTATTGAGTAAAAGTCCGATTTATCACGATAGGTTGAAGTTAAAAGTAATATTACGAGAAAGTGTTTTCTTATCTTCTGTTCTTTCGGCAGTGCCAGTTTCTTCCAACTTTTTTTCCTCTTCCTGGACAGGTTCTTCACGCTTGTTTACCTCAACAGCTTTCTTCTTTGACGCTGTTGAATTGCCGTACAATACCGACGAAACATTCTCTTCAAGTTCTTTGCTTGTTCGTTTGTACGCTCTTACAGCCAAACTTCGATGTCCTTAATTGAACGAAAAATTATGTATACGCTGACAAATCTTAATAACCTCCAAAGTATTAATCTGTATCTAAATGTAGAGTAAAAACTAACCTGTTTTTTCGCATATTAGTTGTTCTTCTACTCTTGCGTCATATATAATCTTGTTGCAGCCGTGGCTCGTAAGCTGTGGTTCGTTTTAAAACCACCGTACTTGCCATTGTGTTATGGCCCAACGGAACTGTAGAATACCAACAATCGGTCTTGGGAATTTTTAATTGCATGCATGCATCCAAAAAGAATAGTTTAATAACATACAATTGACTTAAAATTCGTAATAATAGAACACATTTCCAATTCCCTAATTGCTCTCTTTTTAAAACAAGTTATTTGAAGCATGGTAATTAGAAAACCTCCGAAGAACAAAAGAATAGGGTCTGCTGAGCATATAAACAAGTTAAAGTACTCGGGTATCGGTTTTTATTCAATTGTAAAGACCTTGGGCCTGCGGCCCTCGGTCTTCACAGTTGAATAAAAATCTCTCCCTCGTACTTTAACCTATATGTAAAATATTTGAAGGAAAGGTTTCGGATTTTCATGAGACGATATAGAAGTAGGCAATGTGTGGCGGTATGGATAAGATTGCGAAGGTTTATTGTGATAGGTATATTTTAAGGTTACATTTGGTGACTTGAAGATAAATTTCGTGAGGAAATAAAATGCCGTTAAAGAATTTGTTCGATTCGGAGATGCAGAATTACAGGAAGGAAGGGAATTATTGGACGGAGATTTGTTTCACCGGGTTCGCGTTTGGCCGGCCGCATCCGCATGGTGGATGCAGAAGGCTTTCTGGGCAAAGGCGATCTGCGATGAAAAAACTTTTAAAGTAACATTGTTTTTATTGGAATGGCTGGGCGCCTAATGTAATTGGAAAGTAGGTGATGTTGTCAGTGTAGTGGAGTAAATGTTGGGGAAGAAAAGAAAAGAGCAAGCCAAATAGATTTTATCGTGGAAAATTTGAAAAGGAAGAAAGACAAAATGGTTTTATTTGCCGACATGTTAATTTTCGCACTTGAATTAAAGGCAAATGGATATTGAGTAGTCAAGGGGAAATTGATGATATGTTATGTAAATGTGTGAAAGCAAAGTATATACACTGTAAAAACGAAATGGTTATTTCAAGCAAAAAAAAATGGTTGAAATGTGGATCTGAGACAAATGGTCGCCATTAACCACATTTAAATGGTTACATTTACCATTTTCTACTGGTTGAAACTACCATTGTGAATTGTTGTAACGACCAATTTCCAATAGTAGATTTAACCATTTTATTTTAGTAGAAATGATCAATTATAATGGGTGTATATGACCAATTAGATTTGGTCATTCGAAGTTGTAACCAATTAACAATAGTAGTTTTAACCTATTTAGAATAGTACCCAGGGTGGATCTGAGGTAATCAATTCTAAATGGTTAAAGTGTGTTATTTTAACAATTTTTTATTGGTTGTAGAAATGGTAGTATTAACCATTACACAAATGGTTAACATTTAATGCACAAATCTTATCCATCTTATGAAATATAACAAAAAAAACAAATTTGATGAAAAAATGTAATCTAAATGCTTCCTGTTTTACAAATGTTCACAAAATTCTTAACAGCAAAAAGTGCTATATAAAGGGCTTATTACATGGATAGTCTCAGCCTGGCCGGGCTAAAATCTCAGCCCGGTAAGCTGGACTGAAATTTCATCCCGGCTCACAGACAAATTGCTGAGTAGTTAAACAGAGAATGGCTTAAAATTGGACCATTGCCCTCATTGGCCAAACAAAGTTACTGAACATTTAAAATGGTTCCAGTCAAAATCAGTCGTGGAGCTTTTGTCTCATGGATTGATGTCTGTATATCATCTTCATCCTGTAATTATACATGAAATAATGTTTTATTATTTTATTATATACTATAATATTAGGTCATTATACTACCATTATAAAATAAACTAAGAAATGGCAGTTACTGTATTTACAATGTTCCATTCAGGAACATATTGTGCCTTTAAATGGAAATTGAAAAGTGCAAATGAATTGCAAACTTACAAGAATGATTTTCCAAAACATCTCCCAAGCAGGTGTGGTAGGGCAGCCATAATACAGCGATTGTCCACTTCTGAAGAATAAAATTGGATTTTTTGCATGTCAATTTTATAATTAAATTATTATTAAGCTAAACATTGCTATTATGGTGATATCAGTGCAAAGTACATACAGAAACTGAATGTGCAAATTAAACAATGGCACTGGAAACAGATGATGTTAATGATTTTAAGAACACACGATGCTTTATGTGTATGAAGTGTTAGTGACAACCTAGCCATTAGGGATGTGCCAGGGCAAAATCTAGATGTTTGACACTATCTGGTAAAATTTTGTGGTCCAGATATTGAACACTGGGAATAACTTACAGTGTGCTAAAAGTAAATCATAAGATATAGCTATGGTAAAGACAAAAGACTGATAATAAAGACTAAAGAGATAGTACAGAATAGAGATAAAACTCCATTACTCGTGATTTGTAATAGTCTACTAGTTAGTTTCTATGTAATCGCAGTGCAAAAACTTGTTATCACAGTGCAAAAACTTGTTATCACAGTGCAAAAACTTGTTATCACAGTGCAAAAACTTGTTATCACAGTGCAAAAATCTGTTATTACAGTGCAAAAACTTGTTACCACAGTGCAAAAACTTGTTATCTGACAGTGCAAAAATCTGTTATCACTGTGCAAAAATCTGTTATCACAGTGCAAAAACATCATCATTGAGATAGAGAAAGTTCTAAGTGTACCGTGCTGAACTTGTCAAGTGAAAACTTGTCATTTTGTGCTGTACAGACAAGCAAGTTTAAATTTAAGTTTGAATTAATATTGTCTCATTTTCAATTGCTGGTTAAATAGTAGAGTATATAATGTTGATTTGGGTTAAGGCCCATACCACTAAACAAGAGATTAGCGATTAATTTAAGTGACAAAATTCCCCTTAACCTCAAAACAACTAAGACCCTAACCCCCTGCCTAATGAGTTTTCTAACCCTAACCCCAGTTAATATGACTGCTAACCAACAAGAGACCACTGGTGGGCACTACACAGCTAAAAATCACACAAGTAGTTGCAATGTTGTTGCTGAACAATACTGTAACAAGGCGGCTATCATGCGTGAACAACATTGTTGAACGAACAATGTTGCTCATCATTGTTCCAACAACATTGTTCACGCCTGTTGACAACTTGCAACAGCTTGTGCATTTTTACGCGTGTAGAACAACCACTGAGACCAATTAACCATGAGGGAACTGGGACTAGCCCTAACACAACCCTAATCCTAACCATACATTAGGGTTACCTAAACCATACGCATGTCATGTAGGGTTAGGATTCAACCCGGTCTCTTCCTCAAATTGACTATTATCCTTAATTTACAAATCGCTCTGAATTAAGGATAATGGTTGTTAATCTAATACTAGAACCCAACCCCAACACAACAAAGATCCTAACCCTAACCCCCCGCCTAATGGGTTTTTTAACTAATCCCCCGTCAAAATTTTCTCCATCCCTAGTCCCCGACGCATCCACTCCCCTACTTGGCTAGCTAAACTTATAAACAAGTGAGAGATACTAAGCTTGTGGGACAGTAATTGACTAACACACGCATGTGCGACTTTCACGATCGCCTCTAAATTAACCATTATCCTTAATTTAGAGCGATTTGTGAATTAAGGATAATGGTTAATTTAAGGTAAGAGATTGTGTTGTAGGATTATGTTAGGGACTGAATAATAAGCATATTTATTTTCTAGTCCCAGTTCCCTCGCAGTTAATTGGACCACTGACCTATATATAACCTCAATATAATATATATAATATTAGTCCAATTATATATAGATCAGTGCCCATGACACAGTAAAGGCACTAAAATACGTTGACACGATTATTTGACATCACAACCAATCAGCAGGCTTCTTCGCTCGAATCATATGACACTATGTCCTACCCAGTCTTTTGGTGTCGTTTAGGCGCGAAATACGATTACGAATGGAAACGTTCAACGCTACCTTTAATAGCAACAACTATAAACTCAAAGTTATATCGCAACCTTTGCTTAATTAGTGGTATATATCTCAAAACTTCTAAATGATGAATACTTACCAAGCCAGTGACTTTGCTCCATACAGAAATGCATTTTTTCCGCAGCTTTAGTAGAATCGGGTCATTGTTGTGAGGACAATGGGTCACTCATCTCGAGGCCAAAAAAGTCTTCCCCGTCAACTTGGTTTTCTATAAGCAGTTTAAGGTCGCTCGTAAAGTGTATCTCACTATTGTCGTAAATCAAAGGATACTTTATAATAACATATATATAATAATTGATACATTCTTGTCGAAATGGCCATATTTAACAATAATTTGAGGTATCGATTCGAGTCACGCTAGTTAATATTGACGCTTGTTCGGAATATTTTCTGCCGTTTATTCCGTAAAACCATTCAATGAATAAAATAATCGTGAACGCGAAAGAAACGAACATTTAAAGTTAAACACTTAAATGCAATGTTCTGTGCTAGTGGATTATATACTTGGACAAACGCAACGCGGTATGTGACTAATATCTTACCTTTGAATGCGTCCATCAGTGCGCCCAGGTTTGACTGCTCGAGGAGTTCTAAAATGTCTTCTGATGTTGATGCTTCGTGTATCGTTAAGGCCATCTCAAACAATAATTATCGCAAATAATTATAATAACAATAACGCAAATGATTTCTGACCCGGTGTTATTAAATCCACTGTTTGAACGAAAGAAGGAGGCCAGGGTGGCAGATGAGGCCAACTCCTGTCATGCGCAGGCAAATAAACCAATCAGCGACGGCGAAAATGGCCCCCAGTGCCTGCCGCTGACCACCCAGACTGTTGTGCCAGTTGGGAGAATAATAATTTCACTCGAAATTCAGTCGATAGTTGATAGATCCACGATAGATCTGACATTCCGATTTAGTTTAAACCGTCGAAGGCTTTCCGCTGGAGAACATCATTTACTGATTGGGAAGACGTTGTACCGGATTACAGTAGCTGATGAGCTATTCGTCCCGAAGTTCGCAAAGATTGGCAAGCATTTTGCTCTCAGGTATAGCGTTTCCTTTGTTTCTTCCTGCCCTTTCGGGTTTTACTATAAAACCCAAGGACCCCGAGCTATTGCAAATGATTTCAGTTGTTTATTAATAATCACGCGCGAATTTGCCTAAGTTCGGCATCTTCCACAAACTTTGAAGTTCATACCTTTTTAATTTATTGGGCTAGTATTTATTGGACTATGTTTACAAAATAATACAAAACACAACTGCAGCTTTTGTATTAAATTTATTCAGGGTTTTCCCCAGTTGACCTTTATTTTTGAGACTCATTTAATATGCATTGCATATCTGACTTCGCCATTTTAGCCAAATAAGCTGTACATGTCATTAATATGGCCTTTGGTGGTGGGGATTTGATATTTATTGCATTTCATTTATGCTGACATTAGAGTAATAGGCCTAGAGATAAGTAATGCATTAATAATACATTACTATCCGATTCCAAATC
Organism: Chrysogorgia sp. JL179-B06; assembly: GCA_035772405.1. NCBI lineage: Eukaryota > Metazoa > Cnidaria > Anthozoa > Scleralcyonacea > Chrysogorgiidae > Chrysogorgia > Chrysogorgia sp. JL179-B06. The sequence continues at coordinate 92,795 of JAYKKM010000053.1, read as the reverse complement.
TTGATTTTATCTGTCGAATGCCTGGACCAACTATACCAGTTTCAGTCAATGGGCCATTCCATTTAATATCCGCATCCCCCCTATTGAGGGGTTGCTTCACAACCTTTGGATAAAAAAATTCTTTGTCCCCTCTAGGATAGATTTTAACCTAGTCTCCCCTAGGATATCTTCATAAATCATTTACCCCTTGGATATTGTTAAAACACTAAAATATGGGCCAATTTGCTCTTGAACAAGAACATTCTTAACACTACTATATATATATATATATATATATATATATATATATATATATATATATATATATATATATATATATATATATATATATATATATATATATATATATATATCTTATATATATCTTATCCCGGCATTACCACCGTTATATACAGGACTCGTGACTAGGCTCTCGGCAACGGCTTCCGTAGCTCAGTGGTCAGAGCACTGCACTAGCATCGCAGGGTCGCGGGTTCAATTCCTGACGGAAGGCCGCTAAGTTGCATTTTTCGCAACTGGTCCCGGTTAGGTCTTAAAATGTATATATTTCCACACTCGAAATTTTCCTTCACCATAAATCCTTAGTACCTATATATATATATATATACTGATGAAGGGCTCCGCTCGAAACGTCAGTATCTCGTCACTAAAATAATTGGCAAAATAAATATATGATAAATAAAATAAATACCTTTTCACTTTGCTATATTATTCAAAACACTGTCTACGCAGCACTCTACTTTTATATATATATATATATATATATATAAATTATGGATAATTTTTTGGAAATTCCTTTGGGCACCCCTTAGGATAAATTGAGATTCAAGAACCCATAGGACATCCAATCCCTCTATAGGGGGGGGGTGAGGCTTTCCATGTCAGAATCACTGGAAAATGTTTCAAGTGTTTACTAGACATACTGATGAGCTTTGATATTGAGTGAAACAGGCAGATATATTGCTGTTGCTATTTTTACTGCATTGGTATTTCTACTGTGGTGACTTGACCCGGCTAGTCTTTCAAATATTTTGGTAATGAGAGCATAATTTTGATGAACTCCCCCTGGAATAGGAATTTTTTTTGACTAATGTAAAAAAATTCCTGGATCCGCCCCTGTTTACTATTGAGAAGAATTAATGAACAATCGCACACATGTTTGGCGAAATATTCATAATACCACAAGTGCGAAGCATACGCGAATTCATAGTTTACAAAATTTTACTACGAAGCGGAAAAACTGATGTTTGTAAATATTAAAATCCAACATCCCGGATGTAATTTTTTACTAGCCAAGGGTATTTACAAAAAATACCACAATAAAAAAATTTAAATACCCCTAGTAAAAAAATTTAAGTTTAATATTGATGACATTAGCCAATCAGGAATGAGTAAAATTGATTGAAATGGTATTTGCTGCCTATGGCAGCATACCAGTCTTGACTTGGATTGCTGTGTCCTTGTGCCCAGATCTCTTTGCGGACCTATGTACAGTATAGTCAATGAAATCTCGTTTTGTGTAAATTGCCCTCTGTTGAGATGTTCAGTTTTATGACGTTTTGTGACGTAGAAGTTTTATCATGTGTATTAAATTTCCTGCCTTTCGCCGTTCAGAACTTGTCAACGCTGTGAAGTTTGAACGATCTGTTCTGCCTTCAGTGAGGAAGTATAAGACGACTAAGATTATGCGTACTGTACTTAATTTTTCTTGTTGAATGCTCACCAAACAGAAAATATGGCTCAGTGACTGCGAGGTATCTGTGATTTCTTGCCATCACAGCATCACTTGTCATGGGCTAAATATATCATGATATCAAATTGTTCTGTTTGTGAATACAGTTTTCCTTCTATTTTAGGTGTATATTGAGTTCATATACTTTTAAATGCAATGATGGTAGCAACAAAATAATAATGAACAGTTTGTCTCAATATAAATGCAGTATCACTTCCTTCAACAAGGAAACTAAAAGAGACATGTTTTTTCTTTACTGTGAATTAAAGCATACTACAAACATCTAACTTGGATTTTAGGAAATAATTATCTACAGTGGTTTCGACAATTGATTTGTGCACAAAGCTGTAAAACTACATATGTAATAAACTGTACATCATGGAATTATTTACCTCAACTTTGTGAAAACTCAGTGGACAATGGAAATTATTTGTTTGCAAGTTCTTTGGGAAAATAAAATACAGTAGTTGCAGTGGTGTATTCCCAAATGACAACTGCATTATATGTGGAGTCGTGCACATGTGCAATGAACTAATACATCACAGAGAGTATTGCATTCTCAACAAGAACTCCAATAAAAGTTAGACAATATAAACAATGGATCAACAATACCAGTAACATCTGTTACATACCATTTCTGGTTTTTATTTTGTCAGTGCTTTGCTTTGCCATCACATATCAGACACTTGCAATTCCACTGACAGTTTTACCACAGTACTAAAGAAGCATGATTTATAGTGGCAGTGATTTATCGGAGATTTGTTTACCAAACGTCAAACAGTCATAATTTATGAATACTGTGTTGCAGTCAAATTCAAAAGCCTTGCCAATTATATTCAGATAAGTGATAGTTATTTGTAATTTAAGTCTGCTGTTTTTAAATATAATAAAATAATTGAAAACAATGTGTACATACTACAGTATGTCTGTTACAATTTATATAGTCAATCACAGGGTTCATTTTGGAAATTTTATCAAAAATGGCTTCCGATGGCTTTTGAGGCAGCACTTCCCTTGCGATAGTAACTTATAGTATAATGTATATAATATTAACTTAAAACTAGAAATACGTGTACGCAACAACCCCTCGCCCACTACTGTTTGAGGCTTTAATATTGCCAAACTGAACATATTTTCAAACTGCTTATTTTTTGGGTGCAATTTGTGGGTAGTGTACTGAACAGAACCCAAGTGGGAAAGTCTGCCGACACAATTGTCTCGCAGGAAGGGTTAGAAACCAATACACCTTTTCGATAATTACGTCACGCCACATGAAAACGAGGCCCCCAGGCCAACAATGTAAACAAACATGGCGGGAAATTTAAATCCCGAAAGTGAGAACAAAAGTACCGAGGCTACTTCATTTGAAAACGCGAACGAATTTTATTCAAAGCTGACTGAAGAAGATATACCAGGAGCTTCTCTCAATGGGAAAGACCCAAAACAGATGACAGTAAAGCAATTGAAGTTCTGGTTGTCGTGTCGCGGAGCCAAAATCTCGGGAAAGAAAGACGAGCTCGTGTCGCGAGTTAATAATTACAATGCCATACCTGAGCTAAGAGATAAAATTGTTGACCCAGACCCAGATAAATCTTTTACAAAGTCTAAACTCGAACAAGTTCTTGCTAACAAAAGCACCAGCAACGAAGCTACGAACGATAACTTTTCGGCTCCATTTCCAACAAGCGACAGTGACTTTTCTGATGACTTGACAGCCCTTCCAAGTTTTAATCCCGGCGACCTTTACAATTTGGCCAAGAACTCAGGGAAAAGTTTGCAAAAATACCGCCACCTTTGTGTTGTTGATAAGCCTGTTGACAAAGGATTTTTCATGAAAAATTTGGTTCACGACTTGCAGACATGCCACAAAGAAAACACGGTATATGTTCGTGCGTTGTGCTGGGCATCAATGTCAAAGTCTGTTGAATACCAAGTTAAGCTTATGGTTAACTCCTACGGCAACGAACCAAAAGTTGAATATGCCACATGTGACAAAAAGTGTCCGGCAAGGTAAGAGCATTTCATCATTTTCTTAATCATTTCCCATCGTCAACTAGCCTGTGCACATCCGGTAAGGTAACGGTATTATACCGGGGGGTTACCGGATGTGCACAAGCTAATCGTCAACACGACCTAAATAGTTAGGGAAAACCCAGCAACATGTCATTAATTTAATTAAAGTACATTGGGGACTTTTAATCAGCTAACTGCGAGCTTTATATTCGTTTATAGCAAATCTGGGTGTTGTTGTCATGTTATGGCAACGATGTGGACTTTAGATGAATACTGTCGTCTAAATCTCACACGTGTGCCATCGATTAAATCGAAGACATCAAAACCTCAAGCGTGGGGAAAACCCAATAAAAAACGCAAGGTTATTCACAAACCAGTTATGGAAACCAAACTTGCAAGACCAAAACATGTGTCAGTCGTTGCCAATATAAACAAACGCCAAGGCATAGTGTCTACTTTGTTTGACCCAAGGCCACTAGAAAAGCGATGTATCGATGTCGACGGGCTAAAACAAATGAGTAAAAAACTACAGGATAGCAAGTCAAACATCCCATATGCAAAAGTTCTTCCATGCACCGTAGATGATATTCAAGTCACCAACACAATAGTGGGAGTTGTCGCTCGTGGTTCATTGTTGGAAATGCATCTGAAAGGTGATCAAATTCAGTCTCCCCCTAGTGCAATATTAACGGCAAGTAATGTCAACAACACTTGTGGTTCGTCATTTCCGGACTTACCACTGAAATGTATCGAGAAAAAGCCGGTTGATGAAGACAATCACAAGGAACTCAAACTTGCAGTACATGTAACTCTCCACGACTCTCACGAGATATTTAGACATACATTAGGCCAATCAAAGAACGTGCTTTGGAAAAAAGAAAGGCGATTCAGATTGACAGCTTCTAATTTTGGCAAAATAATAAACAGGAAGTGTGAATACACAGATTCATTCATACAAAGCATCTGTAATCCAGTTGATATTTCCACTAATCCATGGGTGAGATATGGAAATGAAAATGAAGAAAAAGTTGCAAAGCTGTATACAGAATCAATGAGGCATGAAGGCAAAGTAGTTCAACTTTATAATGTTGGTCTTTGTGTGAACCCAACATTACCTCACCTTGGTGCTTCCCTTGATAGAGGAGTTTATGATCCATCTGTTGAGAATAAGTATGGAGGCCTTGAGGTAAAGACTTGCCCCAAGGCTGGCAACCTGGGGCTCAGCATTCAAGAAGCAATAGATCACAAAGAGTTTAAAAGCAGTTTCTTTTTACAGAAGAAAGATGGTGATATCAGCTTAAAACGTAGTCATAACTATTATTACCAAGTTCAAGGACAGTTGGCATTAACCGCCTTACCTTGGATTGATTTTGTGGCATATTCAGGGCTTGGAACCATTTACAAGGAACGGGTACATCTTGATAAACCACTCTGGGAGAGCACAATACTACCAAAGCTAAATTTGTTTTATTTTTGCAATCAAAATTCATTCCAATAATGCAGAGTGTTGTAAGTGTAACAACAGATGTACAGTAAATACTGTAACAGATAAAGTATTTCCTTTTTAATTTCTAAATTAAAGGTGCCGTCCAGTCCGTTCTGCGCATGTCCACGTTTCTGTTTGTTTACATTTCATTATATAAACATTGAACATGAAGTATTGCGGATTTTTCACACGCTTGAGCTTTTCCGCTTAAAAAGCGTGTTATAAGAAGCTGTTTGGTTCCTAAATGTGGATAATATATCAAATTACAACTCGTGCCTTCGCCAGCTTTAACGAATACTCGCTTTCGAACTGTCGCAAATCTATTCCGTTAAACTTTGTTGACATGTGGGGTCCACAACGTTTGAAATATCACACATGCACAGAACGGACTGGACTGCACCTTTAAATAAATAATATGTACATATAGTATAATTTAATCCAATATAATATGGAACATTCGCTTTATAAATTAAATACATTATTCAATTCAATTCAAATATAATTCAATAATTCAATATGTTAATATGGAATATTCATTTTAAAATAATATTCATGTGTATATAATTCATAATATAATATAATAATATTAAATAGAATATAATGTTGTACAATATTGGGTGTGTAGTTCGAGCTATTTACATACTGTATTGATATTTTTAACCAAAATTACATATTTGCACAATTTCACATGTTTCTCTTTATTACCGTAATTAATTTTTCTACATTTATATATATGGGCCCAATAATCTTCTTCCAACCTCCAGGGGCAAATAATTCCAAACCCAGGCAAACCAAGCTACAAGTAAATTCAATGTCACAAAAACAAATAGCCTACTGGTCCAGGCTTGCTCATTAATACAGTGGCCATGCATTGTCGATTGCACAGAGAGTAGATCTCAAACATCCTGTAAATCAGAGCAGGATGGAACAGATTAACAAAGTTTACTTGCAGATTGGTTGACTGACCCACATTGACAAATTTAATAATTTATCAAACTTAATATTAATCAATTGGGTTTCCTTGTGTGGCACACAACAAAGAGCCGTTCTACTTTATAATATTAACAAGTTAAACACGGGTTTTGAAAATTAACAAGCATACAACAAATACTCCAGATTTGGTTCACAGATCCATAGAGAGTTAGAGGTAGTACCTGGTCAAATATGTGCCAGCTCTTAACACGTCTAATTGCACGCTCAACATGAATACGAACACGAGCAATTCTTTGTGTTTTCAAACACTTCTTCCTTGCTTAACTGCACTTGCCCTGCTTTTCTTTTTGGTGGTACAAATAGAACTACTCCTTTCTCTGCCAATATGTCTTGAATGTCAAAACCTTTGTCAGCCATCAGCTTGTCTCCTTCTTTCAAAAGATCACACAAACCACTTTTTAAAGTAATTTCCCTGTCAGAAATTTGACCACAGTATAACTGGCTCACAAATGTTACAGCAACATGAGGAGAAATGCCAATTAATCCTTTAAAAGTGTCATGACTTTTATACTCGGAATATAACTCTGACTGCTTCACAGGATCTTTGGGAACTTCGCATCTAAACTCTGTGCAGTCGATAATGGCCACTGTATCTTCGTATTTTCCTTTGAAAATTGGTGGTAAATTCGCTTTTATAGTGGCACGGTCAATCCAGAGAGGCCAACTTCCCATTTCAATATACAAAAAAATTACCCAAGTGATAATAATATCTGAAACAGTGGACGTCGATACGTTAAACCTGTGACTTAGGTCTTTTTCAAATAAACCAAGTCTAAGTCTAATTAAAAATAGAAAGAACTCGTCAAATGGCTTCAGTGTTCTTGGTCTACCCCCACCGTCTTTCAACTGTACATTTGAAAGGTAAGGAAACTTCTCGCTTGAATTTGTTGGTGCTTTGCTTCGTACATATTTCCAGCGAGTCAAGTTACTTGCACAAGGCATAATCTTTTCCCAGAAAATAACTAGAGTCGTGTAATCAGGAAAGCCTGTATAAAAACGAATATCTTCAGAACTGTTCGAGAAACGCTCGAGTGCAAACCTTGGTACAGATTCATTCTTTCTTAGTTTCTCTACTTCTATTCTTAGCCCCTTCAACTCAGTTTCCAACTCTTTCACCAACTGTCCAAGTGTATCAGTTGTGGTCTCGGATTTCACTTCCTCTTCGATACTGACAGTAGATTGTTCTTCGTTGTCTGCGAAGCCGCTGTCTATTGACGGTAAACTATTCTCTATCGTTACTTTGTATCGCTTGGCTCGAGAGCTTTCCTCCACCGTGTTTTTTTTGTTCTCCCTGGCTTTGAATACTGATGGCAATGTTCCTGGTGCCAGAATTCGTCTACCTGTTAAACTTCGGTGATAGTCGGAGGGAAGGAAATGTTCGCTACAAACATAACGAAACTTGTTTGTAAAAAACTCCTTGTCTGCTCTTCTCGCGAGTTTTTCCCATTTCGTGCGCACTTTAATTTCTTTAGGAAATTCGTGGTAGCATAGGCTTGGCTGTTTGTCTGTTCTGTTTCCACAATCCGCAATAGCACAAATTTTGTGAGATTTAAACTGTGACACAACAGACATCTTTGTTTACATTTTTTGGCCTGGGGGCCTCGTTTTCATGTCGCGTGACGTAATTATCGAAAAGGTGTATTGTGTAACTCTTGATTATTGAAATTAATGATTATTGAAACTAATAATTAATTTTAATAATTATTAATTTAAATAATAATTTTATTAATTATATATTACATAATTAAAGCTAATTATGCCAGTTATGGTTTTTATAATAAATTTCAACATGCATGTTTGCAGTAACAGTGGCATACTCATAATTTTACTCAAAGTACAATTGTATTCACGAGACTGCATAACCTTGTACATACATGTACCCTACTGTAATAATGTAATCTGCATGTTCCTTATTGCCTAATTGTCAGTATAAGCAGATACATGTACCGTACTGTAATAATGTAATCTGCATGTTTCTTATTGTCTAATTGTTAGTGTAAGCAGATACCAAAAGATTCAACACCTAAATGTGTCCTAAACCAAATTGATAAGCCTGATAAACCTTTTATTCTTTTAGAAAACTTCTGTTTCTTAACTTTTATTAATATTATATAACTATGCACATACATGTACCAGTATTTCAATGGTATTCAAGTACCGGTAACACAATTTCAAAAAATGAAATGACAAAAGTCCATAATATACAACAAAGAACGATATTGCTTAATCTAATTATTTCACCAAGTGAAACCACTTGTTTAATCCCTAACATGTTCCCCTGACACAGTGAGTGTTAATTACCTACCTGCAATTATACATATACAGTATTTATCCTTCAAAAGTTATGTAAAAATATACACTGAAAGCCTAGGACTGGCACTGTCCAAGCCTACTATCCAGCCATTGGCCAGAAGGGCATATGCCATATCAGATGAGCGTAAATGCTGATTGTTATATAGCCAGTATGGTGTATGTTTACACTATTAAAGTCAATAAAATGTAAGCCAGGCCCAGGTCGTGGCTGGCCAGGTTGACTTGCAAAACACATGCAGCTAAAGTCGATCTGTAATTGTTTACATCCTTAGTCCTACCAGACACCAGTATACTCTATATCAGCTAATTTTTGAGTTTTGCAATGAGTGCATTGTCTGACTATATATTGATAAGCTCGATAAACCTTTTACTCTGTTAGAAGACTTCTGTTGCTTTTATTAATATATAATCTTATTATATTATATAATTATGCATACATGTACCGGTAATTTCAATGGTATTCAAGTACTGCAGGTAACACATTTCAAAAAGATGAAATGACAAAAGTCCATAATATGCAAAAAAGAACATTGCTTAATCTAATTATTTCACCAATATATCATTAATTCAAGATGAAATTCCCTTCAGCTGCTTGTTGTCAGTGAGATTATAGCAGTTGTTTATCCCTAATGTGTTCCCCTGACACAATCAGTGAGTGTTAACCTACCCAATTATACAGTATCTATATACAGTATTATATCCTACAAAAGCTGTGTAAATATATATACATTGCAAGCCTAGGACTGGCATTGTCTAAGGCCTAATACAGGACAAATGTGTTTACACAAACACACTAAGCCATTGGCCAGACCAGCATGCCATCAGATGAGCATATACTGATTGTTATAACCAGTGTGGTGCATGTTTAGACTATTAAAGTCAGAAAAATGTAAGCCATGCCCAATTAGGTGGCATCCAGCCAGGTTGGTCCTGGTTAGTCCTATAGACTTGCAGTATAAATACAGCTATAATCTGTACTTTTTTACATCCTTACCACCAGTAATGGTACTCACTATATATAGGCTAATTGTCAAGTATTGCAATTATTCCATTGTGGATGAGGTTGCAAAGTGACCGAGTGAAACAATGGTGATGGATAATTTAAATAAAAGTATAAAATCTGCCATTCAAAATAAATGCCAGTCTGGGACTGCACCCAGTTTGCTAGAATGCCAGTCTGGGACTGCACCCAGTATGCTAGAATGCCATTTTGGTAGCTTATTGGCGCTTTCTCGATATATGAACAAACCGAAATTCAAATAATCGCTAACCCTAATCCTAATCCTAACCCTAAAACTGACTTGGGTTGATGTTATAATAATTTTAAATTTCGGTTGCCATGACGGCATGCCAAAAGTGAAATGTTCCGACCACAATATATTTTGAAGTACTAACTCTAAGAACTCATTCTACATATCTAATGAAAGCTTCATTAACAGCCTCTGACATATACCTACAAAAATATTTTTGTAACTGATAGCTAACAGCTTGAAAAAAGCGACGACGCTTGGATTGGATTTGACAAAATCCGAGTAAATATTTTAGATATTCAGACGACCATATATTTTGAACTACTAACTCTAGAAAATCATGCTATACATCAAATAAAAGCCTGAATAACATACTCGGACACGTTTGCAAAACTATCTTTGTAACTGACTAAAAGGTTTAAAAAACCGAAAACGGGTTTACCTTTAGTTTTGACGCCACGTATAAAACTTGATTTACGAACTTTACATCTTCCGACGACGATATATTGCATTTTCACTGCCTTTTCACGATCTTTTTGAACACAAATCTTCATTCACCGTATAACCCGACAAAACACGTACATGTACTTTTCTTTTACGGTTTCATAATTAAAATGCAGATATTTACCATATTATAGTTACCAGGGCCAAATTTTCCGATGCCGCGCATGGGCCGTTGATCGGTGGTTGATCTTGAATATATAAAAATAAACTGACGTGATGAGGGACTAAACGCCGGTCGATATTAGCACCCTCGCCCTCAGGCCTTCGGCCGGCGCTTCGCGCCGGGCGGATAGGGGTATCTAGTACGTATTCCTTATAAGGAAGCGCAAATAGAAGGCATTGACGAGCAAATAGAGTGAATTAACGAGCAAATAGCTGACACGTTCAAACCTCGTACCAGCCTCCTTGTTAATTGGATTGTAACCGACCCCAAAACAACAAAGGTCCTAACCCTTTGGCAAACGTTTTTTTGAGAAATAAACCACCCCCAAAGCTATAGAATATATCAAAGGAAAGTTAAATTATCTATTTACAAATTACAACATACGTACAGCTTTATCCCGGTCGCTAACTTAGTTCTCTTTAAAAGCGCGGATAATCGAACATGCCCAAAATATAATTTTCCTAATACGGATACCATTGTAAACAAAAACACGGCTGTCTTCGACGAACGTTTTCTTGAGAAATAATCAACTCCCAAAGCTACAATATATATTAAAACAAAGATAAATTATCTGTTTACAATATGCGTACAGCTTATCCTGCTAGCGAACGTAGTTTTCTTAAAAAGAGCGGATAATCGAACATATCGTAGCGTGTTAATAATCCCACATCCAGTGGGCTGGTACGAGTGCCATGTATTTGTTCGTTAATGCTTTCTATTTGCTCGTCAATGCCTTGTATTTGCTCGTCGGTCACTTCCTTATATGGAATACGTACTAGAAGTACATATGGCCGGGCGAGGGGATAAACTTAAAATAAAATTTATTTTGTTAAATTGACCATTATCTATTGGTTAAGGTTTTAACCAATTTAAACCTGTTTTAACCAAATTCCATTTGGTTGTACTAAGCCACCTGTTATTATTGGTTACATTAATCACTGTTTTTTGGTTGAAACCACCAATAGACGACTTTCACGATCATGCGCAGTAGCAACTAATATTCAAATTTTCATCGTAGGTAAAAACAACTGTTTCAGCTGGAAAGAGCATATTGAAAATAGTAGAAGTGCAAAGTTTGAAAGGAATTGTGTAAAAAAGGAAGAAGTTACACAAGTAGAAAGTTGGCCATTTCAAAAGGGATTTATTAGTGATTTAATTTTGGCTTGGCGGGCGGGCGTTGCACGCCAAGCCAAAATCCCTATTAAATCCATAGTGAAGAGCAAAACTTCCAAAGTGTGTAGCTTTCGCACTATTTGCCCGATTAGTTTCAAACTTTGCACTTTTACTATTTTTAATATGATCTTTCTAGCTAAAACAGTTGTTTTTATACCTCATGAAAATTTGAAATAAAATTGCTACTGCGCATGACCCTGAAACTAGTCTATTTACATTGATTAATATTTAACCAATTTTATGTAGGTTGTTTCTACCAATGTTATTTGGTTATAACCAATTTAAATGGTTGAAATAACCATTCCGTTTTTACAGTGTAATGGCATTTGGGAATGGATAGTTTTTAGGAGTTTTGGATGTTTTGAAAAGGCATGTAATTATTGCGTTCGACGAAGGAGAACGCATTCTAATCTTGCATGTCATGGGTTACTGTGCTTTACAGCTAAAATAAATCAAGATAAAACTTCACCCTTTTTAAATAAATTACCGGAATAAATAACGGAAAGCGTATGCGTATGTTGATCTGAAATCCTTAGAGTTTTCGACTTATATACGTATATACGATCATTTTAACACAGTGACGTACGAATGCTATTTTATCTTGGTTCTCATGTTTCAACTTTGATTTTTGTTGCTCATACCCTTATAACATAATATAAGACTAGGAGTGGAGTCTTGCTGCCTCGGGACTGACACATAGCAGTGGGTACGAGGTCGGGCCAAATCGAACATCACGTTCATAATATTTGCTGAATTGAACGACTTATCTGGCGGTCATATTTCAAATCGTACAAACGAACGGGATTACCTTTCTAATATTAAAATAGCATACGTAAATCATGCGGGATCCGATGTCACAGTTGTCAAAAAACATTGAGGTTATCATGTCTCCTTCAGTAGTATCGTTTGTTGCCGTGTTCCACTCGATAACAATCTAAACCATGTATCAAGGCGATCATATATTATAGCACATTATAGCACATTATAGCCTTCTAATATTAAAATAACATACGGTAATGATATGGCGCGTTTATAATGTCAAAATTCAGTATGACCATTTGAACGCCATACATCTAATTCGAACAACATTTACTCGAAACGAGCAAGCCTCACGAAGTTGTAAATTTTCCATTCAAGCGATACTTTTGGCAAATCGAACTTGACGTTT
>JAYKKM010000053.1:50000-75000 GCA_035772405.1 Chrysogorgia sp. JL179-B06 | reverse complement strand
GTGACAACGCTTTGGAGCTTTGGAAGCACGAATATATTTTTATTCACAAGTAAGTTTCTTTAATTTAAACTTATGTAACATAGCAAAGTTATTCATTGTTAAACAAAGTTAGTTTATTTAGTCTATGTCGATCACTTTGTTTGCCTTTGTTGACGACATTATTTGTGTATTTCTTGCCGAAGGTGAACAGTCGTAGCGTGAAATATTTGTTGGCGATACATTTCGTTAGTTTAGTTTTATGATCGTCCTCGACCAAAATTTCGTTATCGCCATCTTCATGATTTATGAACAGATGAACAGTTGTCTCGTGCATGAAGTGACGACAGACTTCTAGAATCATTTTCTCCTTCAGATTCACTTCTTTGGTTATAGATTTCCCATCTTTACCCGACACCATATACTTGAATACGTGTTCGCAGCATTCTACTATTCGGAAAACCGAGGTTGACGGAAGTTTTAAGCCACCTTTGTTGATGAACACTGTGAAGGACGATGCTTTACTAGCTTCATGGTATCTGGAAGATGAACAATCAGTTCGACTTGTATCATCAGTTGCATTTGGCGAAGGGATGAGGCTTCGTTTACAAGCAGGACATGTTAGCTTGTCAATAAGCTGTGAAACTATATACCCTGCAATGTAAAATAGGACATTTGCAGTGAATTCACTGTGGACTTGGTCTAAATGTCCACTCATGATGTATAGCTCGGGTGGATTGTTTTCTGGGGCTGATCTTTCTGGGGCTTGTGCTTTGTCTTTAGTATGCTTTCTGGTGTGGAGTAAAGGGATGATGGTAATCCACACAGTTGGCATTTTTGGATGCAGTTATCGCATTCCTCATTAACATTTTCCGAATGGCCCATTTAAATTGTAAGCAGTTTGGATTATTATTCCAGCCACCTTTTGATCGGATACAGGAGAAAAGCAGTTCAATATGATCCTGTGAAAACTTGTATGTTAATAGGTATTTAAATGCATTGACTGGTGCACAAAGCATTTTATTTGCCATAGCAATTGTTGATTTAATGCATGCCACAAACCCAATGATGAAGGTTTTGCGTTGGGTGGTACAAAGTTTCTGTGGTTTCTCTGTGTTTGTTTTCAAAGACATCAAATATTTCGCTGTGGTTACAAAGATTTCTTCCCATGTGTCTTTGTTTTGAAGTCTGAGAGGTGTTTTGAATCCTTTACCTAGTGGATTTCTTGAATTTAGCATATCAAAAAGCCTGTCAATAGTACGAATAAATTTAACTGTACCATGACTCTCCCCAAAATTTGGCAATTTAGCTGCACTGTCCAGAAATTCTATGGCATTAGCCACTGATGAACTGAGGGTTTGTGCAGCCAATCTGACATTCATCTTATGTTTAATATATTGCAGATGATTTGAAGATAATTTGTTTCCCAGCTTCAGTCCTTCGTCCTCTTGAAGTTTCTGCAACTCTTGGATGAACTGCCACTTGATGATATTTCCATCATTGTCAACAAATGTTCCAAGATGTCCAAGTGCATTGCGTGCAAGTTTTAACATATGGCAAGGATCAAGGATTGCAAAAACTTCTTCACCTGTTGTCGGATGAGGAAAGGATGTTTTCATATCCTTGTAGCTTCCACTAAATTTGCAGCCAAGCAATTCCAATGTTCGAAGGTTGACAGCTGTGCCATCTGCTGTCACAGACCAAACCTTTAAACCAGCATTTGCAGCCATCTCCAAAGACTTTGTTACTAACTTTGTCTGATTTTGGGCTGAGAGCTTGTCAACCAAGAAGTATCCAATGGGACATTTCCAATGGCTTCTTGTTCCAACTAAGAGGAAGACCAGTGCCTCAGATGCCAATTTGTCTGATTCAAAACCTGGAATTGCATCTCCAACGTCAACAAATCCGGAATACCTATCCTTTTCAGCATTCCAAAGTGTTTGTTTACGGATAGACATTGCGTCAATTACCAAACAACAGTCCTTGTTAACTGGTGAACTATCAGCGGACAGTGATGTAAATGCTTCTGGAATAAAACCTGGTTCACATTTAAAACAAGTTGACCATCTCCGTATTAATGATGGATTTGGTAATGGAATGGTGGATCGAACATAGCGATAAGCTTTTGGTGAGTAAAAATATAGTGTTAGTGCAAATTCCTTTATTTCATCTGAGTACCTCCTTCCCGAAGGTAAAGCTTTCAAATTATCTTTAAAATTGTAGAGAAATTCAAGGTGGGTATTTTCAAAAGTGGCGTTTAAACTTTCAGCTTCTTTTGAATTTATAATAAGTTTCTCTTCCATTGTCTTTATCAGTTCACCAAAAGTTTGCGCCTTTTGTTTTGACCGACGCAATTGTTGTTGAAGGTTTCTTATTTTTTGTCCAAGTTTTTTTTGTAATTCCTCCCTTTTTTCTTCTGCAGATGCTGTTTTGGGGATTTTTCCTGGAGGTGACAGATCTTCAATGTTGGTTGGAGGCAGTGGTCGCTTGTTGGAGAGGTCTAACCTGCTTCGTAGCTCATCTGGTATTGTTTCAAATGAGGAGGTACTTGATTTAGTGGACTTTGATGGTACAGCACACTGTTTTATTCTACAAGTCCCATTTGAAGAAGGAGGAACAATGTAATCTGATCTTTGAAAATGATCACTGCAGATGCGGCTGAACCTTGTTGCTTTCCATGGTGCCTCAAGTATGTTCTGATGTTGAACAAAACTTTCCCATAATTCTAGTACAGGCTTATTTTTCAGTGGAAATCTATAACAGTTTACATATGTGTATTACATTTGAGTTTGTATGCACTAAGTGAGGCTATGGCTGACATAGGTTGTACTGTACTCTGTGGCAAAGCTAGCCATGGAAACTGGAATTGCATCTTTCACAACCTTTAGAAATGTATTGTCTTTAAACTATTTATAGACAAATTGTTATAGACATATTTTAAAATTAGCATAGCATGAGTTGCCATGGATAAGCTTTGCCACTGACTGAACTTATTGTACTTTAATTTATTGTACATAAAATATATATTTACTGTAAATAAAAATATATTTTTGTCTAATATTTATTAAACTTGCCCAAATTTGTTTTTTTTTTCTTGTTGGTTGTTTTCTACTTTATTACGAAATTGTATGGTTTTATTACCTGTGAAAAGCAACAGTAGCTTCCTCTCCATGGCGAGAAGTACCCCTATTTTTACACCCCCCAACGACACACGTGAGTGGCATAACACTGTCACATAGCTTTTAATTTTCTGCTTTTTTAAATAACTTTTTCGCTGTTTACAAGAAAGCGCTCTGAAGTAAAAAAAGGACTGGGGAGAGAACAATAACTTTCGTTTAAAATCCTCTTAAAATCCAAAATTTTAACGAAAATAAAGGCTTGAGACTATAATTATTATATTTATATTCTGTAGTATCAGTATGCCTTAATTGCATGGCCACATGGAAGGTGTTTAAACCATATAAAATAACTAAAAATTGCAAAAATCAGCCACGGCTTGCCTTGACTTTCTTCACTCCTGGTTCGACTTTTTTGAGGAAAAGGAGCGTTTTTAATGAAGAATTCTTTATAAAAAGTGAAAATAAGTGACCTATAATCTGAAAATAGGTTTTATCTAACTAAAGGTATTACTAAAAGTATTTTGGCTCTTCGTAAAATGATTTTTTTGGCGAATTTCAACCCGTTTTCTGGGATTGTTTCAATGTTTTGTATGGCCGCGTTAATTTCTTGCGTGGAAAGACTGGGGCTGAATTTGAAGATTTGGCTTCAAATTTCCGGTCGGAGGTAGCGTTCCAGTTATATCATGGATAGTAAATAGACTGGATAGGAAACTAAGATCACGTGCGACGTTTCCAGCATGCTGATTGGTTTAGGCACCAGTTGGTCGCGTGAAAACCTAGTTGCAAATCGTGATGTCACAAAATCACCATAAATCGCAACGTTTAGCAATAATACAGCTAAAAATGATAGTCAAACTACCAAAAAATATCACAATGCCACTTTACGATGGAATATCCGACTACCATTACTCATTTTAGGCGAAAAGATCCAACTTTAGACGGTGAAAAACGCGTCGCAAATTTCAACTAAAACAACGGTAGTTTTGCGACGCCAGTTTCTTCACCACAAAACGGAAATAGCTGAAACAAAGACGAACAACATTTACCTCGAACAATTTGTCGTGGCTTAGGCAGGTTTGTAAGACGATGAAACATTTTGGAATCTCAATATAGCTACTTGAATACGAAAATATGGAGAAGTCGAAGAGAAACTCAGCAAAATCTGTGTACTCGTGACATCTTTGTGACATCACGAATTGCAACTAGGTTTCCACGCTGACGCCATCCAGTTTCCTATCCAGTCTATTTACTATCCATGGTTATATTTAGTTCACTGTAGCAGACCAGTTTTGAGGTAAGCGAAAATCTATATATATATATATATATTCAGGATCAACGTCGTCGATCATGCGCGGCATTGGAAAATTTGGCCCTGGTAACGAGATATAGACAGAAGCTGATTGGTAGACCTGAGCCTCTGCATTTGAATTAATATTTAAATTGCAACCGTCACATGATTGCGAATGCAAAAATTGAAACGGTATTGAAACGGTTTTTTGGTGCGTTAAATTTGGCGTAATTTAAATTTAAATTGACGCCAGCGCGACAAACCGCTTTCCGGAAGAAGCCACCATTGACGGCGAAATTTATATTGACATTAAACCTACTGCATCCGATGATTTTGTGAGGAAATGGCAATGTTTGTTTGTAACAAACATTACTATAGATATTATCTGCTGATTTCAAGCCGAAACTGTAGTGTTGAAGGACAAGATAATCAAAGACAGACACAAGTGAAAGGTAAAAGGACTATTATAATTATGTACATTGTGATTGTCACCGACTCACCGGTCTGTGTTGAGCAATTAATTTGCCTTTTCTGCATAGTTTTTTTTGGTTAGGGTTAGCAATTTGGTTAGGATTAGGGTTAGGTTTAGGATTTTGATGATATTTACCCGCATTTCGTTGAATTCTAAGAGACTATAGTGTCGTACGGCTACCGTACGAATAGCCATTACCTTCGGCTTCAGTTCAGTTCAGTGCTTCACTTTATCGTTTAACTTTTTGACTTGACTCGCTAATTTTAATGTTATTTAAATATTGTACAATGTATTGTGTATTTGCTCCAAGCTCCGAAATCTAATAGACACATTTTGAAATACTTAACAGAGAGATTTGGGAAAATTTGAAGGTGTGTAATGTTTTGAATTTTCAAAACATTTATGTATAATATTTTGACAGATGCAACAATGGCCAGTCCTAGCCTGTTTAAAATATATACCATTTGTTCTTTATAATACTGCTGAATAGTAAGTGTAGTACAAATTTTGGAATTGCATGTACAGTATGTTTATTATTTTTGTGTACCTCAAGTTATAAATACTATATGTTTGATAATTAGCCTATATATACAGTAGTTTAGGGTGAAAAAACATGCATACTATTGCTGTGTTTATATGACCTGGGCCTGGCCTACAATTTTGTAGCAATAAACAAGCATTACTATGTATACTTGTCAGTGTTAATACTTAATATATACACTGCTGTAGTGAATAAGGGAGAGCTCGGGGGGAAACAGACAATACGTACAGTACATGGATGATTGTCAAGCAAGCTCATATCCTCAGAAAAATTATTGTGTGTCCGGACAGGGATAACTTTCTGATTTCCAGTGAGATGCTCTGACCATTGAGCTACCAAGACTCAGATGGTGAGTGAACGTTACATTGATGTACTGATTCTATTGATATAACAGCAGTGTATATATTAACACCCAATCATTAGTCATTACTGAAATATATAGTAACTGCTGTGCATAGGCAGTACATATATCATTAGAACCAGTGCATCATTGTAACGTCTCTCCATCTGAATCGCGATGGCTCAATGGTTAGAGGCCGTCACTAGCAATAAGAAGGTTATCATTTTTTCAACCAGGAATATTATGTTTCTGACGATATGATCTTGACGTCCATGTTTTGTATACTGGCATGTATTCCATATATAATCTGTGTTTACAGTACTCCATCTATAGTACTATAGTACACAATGCCATATATATGCTTTGTTACATGGCAAATATGGTATCTGCAATCTGCATTAGGCATTATTATTAGTAGTATTATTGTCAATGCATTATTATTATTAGTATTAATAATAATAATAATAATAATAATAATAATAATACAATAATAATACAATAATAATACAATAATAATACAATAATATTTATACAGGATAGCCGGGTCTTGTTTTCTAACAAATTACAGTTGTTACAAATTTCAACACATATTCATCAATGTACAGTTCAATGTTACAAAAACTAATTTTAACTCAAAAGTTGTAGATCCTTCACATATATTTGGCAATAGATAATGGTGCTATAACATGTATGAACAGATTAATTGAAACATGGAAAATAGCTCTTTAGTGGTAGATATGATGTTAAAATGCCATGAAATTTCCTAACTAGCATTACACAATGTAACTTGCTTCTAAAACAAGAGGTACAAAACTTGAGATTTCTATTAACCAATCAGTTTCAAGTCCCGACTTAAAAAGATCAGTTTCCCTGACATGCATAGAGACCTCTGATTATGACCATCAATATTTAGTTATCCATATTCCTGCCAGCTCCACATCACAGTAGTCGAATGTGGGTAGAATTATCAACTTACTGTTACTAAATACTGCATTGATTATTTCGTGAGTCATCAATATTGTGATAAAAGTAATTTCTTTCTTAGTGATTGATGGTAGAAACAGCAGTAGACCCCACTATTCTGTTGCTGCACTCAAAAATTAAAAAGTTTGGACTGCATGTATTTATTTTGATGTCCTATGAAACAATTAAATTCAGACAATACAAAGCTGAGAGATATTGTCCACTGAAAATTTATTTAGTTTGGCAAATGAAGTGGCTATTATCTAATTCAAGTAATTTAGAACCAAAAGAAGTACTGTACTGTAAGTTTCAAATAGCAATTGGGCGAGGGGTTGTTGCGTATACGTATTTCTAGTAATAATAATAATCCCCTCGCCCGGCGCGAAGCGCCGGCCGAAGGCCTGAGGGTGCTAATATCGACCGGCGTTTAGTCCCTTCTCACGGGTGCTGTGATTGCTGTCTGCAGAATTGGTTATGCATCAACCGTCAACCGCCGTCCAATTTTCGTTGCCTTGGTAACAAAAGGAATTTATACGGCAATGAAGATTTGTGTTCAAAAAGTTCATTGAAAATGTAGTGTTCAAAAGATACAGTACCGTTGGCGGAAGATAACAAGCTCGTAAATTTCAATTGGCGACAAAAGGTAAACCCGTTTTCCCTTTTTTGATGCTGTTAGTAGTCAGTTACACCATGGTTACACTTACAAAGTTAATTTTGTAAATATGTCCGAGTTTTATTCAGGCTTTCATTTGATGTATAGCATGATTTGCTAGAGCCAGTAGTTCATAAGATATCGTCGTCGGAATATCTAATATATTTATCCATAGTTTGTGAACCCAATCCGAGCGTCGCTTTCGCTTTTTCTATAGCAATCAGTCCCAATATATTTTAGTGTAGGTATTATTGTGGGTACCGCGGTCAGCGGTACCCATATAGTCACGGCGTTGAGGTAGCTAGGGAGGTATTTAGGGGTTCAACATCGAAATTACAACTGCGCAACTCAGATACTCATTCGGAATTCATCGGAAAATGTCGTCCCATCGATCATCGAAGGTCAATATATTCCTACTCATCTTGTGTATACAAACTATACGGTAGAAAATCTCGAAAAATCTTAACTTGTCGACAAATTCAACGTACAAAGGTCGTGTCGTTTAAGTTGGCAATGCTCGTGATCTAATTCGTGGTGTCTTCTGATCGAGTGCGTTTTAATTTTGGCTAAATAATTCCCTCTCCTCGTGGCGTGTCTTCTGATCGAGTTTTTGTTTGTTTGGCTTGTGTAGTTTACATTAAAGGTAAGTTGTATCTTTCTCGTTTTCACTTCTTTACTGTACTAGGTATTTATTTGATCATAAATTTATGTGCTTAATAGCTTCGCTCCTCTGAGTAACTATGTTGTTTATATTGTCTGTGACTGTTTTTGTTGTATATTTCTTCGTCAAATTCAAATGTTATCCATCTGACAGTTTCAGGTGAGGAGGTCAGTCTAAATTTGGCGACAATGCTGGTAAACAGTGTGTAGCAAATCATTGACCGCTATAATCTTTGCATAAGGTAAACATATTTATGCGGTAATTGGAATGGCTTGAACAATATTTTGTTACATGGGAATTGTTTGTATGGTTGCATTAAAGTCATTAAAGGTTCTGTAAATAAAGATGTTTTGTTGTTAACTGATGTTCCTGTCATGGTATCAATAAATTAACTCATAGTGAATCATTAGCTGGAGAAATTGCATTTACAAATTTATTTTTTTGGTTTAGAAATCAACTATGAATATTTAACACTTATTTACTGGGAGTTGGGACAGAAGGAAACAGTATGCGGTCCCAGTTTGTGGTCCCGAGACCATCGATGAAAGCAGTATGTCAAAACATACTGCTTTCCCAAGGTCCCAGTAAATAAGTGCTTTTTTATACCAAGTGTCAAAGAAAAAACAAACGTAAAGACTTATTTTATTCTTCAAACATTAAATTAAATAATATTAAGGCAAAAAGAGAGTTCAATCCAAAGGTTGCATTTTCACATCGTATTTCACATGATTTTTTCATTATCATTTACAACATATTGCCCTCTCAGAGCTATTGCAGGGGAAACAGCTAAATTTCGTCATTTTCATGTGATATACTCTCGACCAATGACACTAGAAAAAGGGAACTTTGACACTTGGTATATAATAATGCTTGTTAACAATTGATTGTAACAGTGTTTCAGTGTTCGCAGTGTCAGGAAATACTTTCAAGATATTTGATTCACAGTCAAGTGACCTATATGGAATGCCGTGTTTTTCTGGTAGCTGTGTTTTGCTTACTGTTGAAAGCCTTGAGCATCTAAAATTATTATTTTTAATTATTTCACCACTGAAAAGTTGTATTCCATTTGAAATAAAAGGTCACTTTGGCCAGTATTGATAGTAATAAAAATAAAGTCAATGATCAAAGGCTCTCAAGTAATAATTTGTGCCAAGATTACAAACATTAAGATGATTTCAGCATTATAGAATAGTTCCTCTCTGCAGTTATTGTATTAAAGTTTCTGTGAAAAAGTTTTTTGTTGTTGACAGATGTTCCCAACATGGTATTATTTGATGAGAAAACTTATTCCTTAACTTTTGTGAATCATTTACTGGTGAATTATCCATGACATGTAATAATGGAACCTATGTTTGTCTTAAAAGTTCATTTTACAAATTTATCCTCTGCTGATTTGTTAAATCTGCTATTAGCTTACCAACAGCACTGTCTTAGTAATCCACCATGAGAAAATTTCAACACCTGGTTTATTCCCCCATTTACCCCTAGTCTATAACAAATATTGTGATGTTTGTCCTTGATCAATTTATCAGTACAAGTGTCTATGAAATGAAAACTTACCCCAGCTTTTTATGATTGTATTTGAAAGAACACGTAAAATAATGAAAAATAGCTTTTACATGACTTTCGTATCTTATGTCGTTCTTGAGTTACATTTCATGTAACTTGAGATATGACGTCACAAGATGGACACAGTATTACATCAAAACTCAAAAACAGGCTTATTGGATCAGTTTGACTAAACTGGCTCAAACAATACAGACTTACTGAGTCAACAAGACTCAGCATTGAGATTGTTGTTATATTAGGTTCCCATGGTAACAAATTCATTACCAGACCACTTTGTAAAGAAACAAAAGGTTGTACCTTTCGTCATTGCAGTTACTTTTTTATTGTTTTAAACAGTATTGTTGCATTGGAAATCATTGAAAAAGGATGTCAACTTCCTAAAACTGAATAAGTTGCTGTAAACGTGGTTGAAAACAAATAATTCATATAAAGGAAGAGAGTAATCTGGAAACTCTATTACCATAGCAACCACATTAGAACCATGACAATGTTTAGTTTTCTTGATTGAGTAAGTCAGCAAGGTTTGAATCTATTTAGTTGAACCAGTCTGAAGATATGCCTGATTTTCAGTTTTGGTGTAATACTCTGTCCATCTTGTGACGTCATAGCTCAAATTATATAAAGCGTAATAATTCAAGAACGGAATAACATATGAATCTAAAAGCCATTTTGCATTAGTATAAGTGTTCTTTCAAGTACAATCACAAAAACTGGAGCGAATTTTCATTTCATGGACACTTTAAAGGTACCACATGAATATAATGATAAATAGCCTCTGTGACAATGATCCCATAGTGGGGATAAATGCCCCAGTATAAATGAATAATACTAATATTTCAGTTAGTATCACAGATTTGGATTTTTCTTTCCACAGTTTAGATAACATAGTCTTTTTGTTTCATAAAAAGGGGCCTCCCTTTCGGTCACACCCCATGCTCATCGCTCCCGGTACCCACATGTTCGCATCGCGGACCTATTTTTGTCACTGTCAGAGGCTGTTAAAGCCTTCAATACTATTTACACTGGGCCTATTAACAAATTAAAGTATTACAAATATAAACACATCATTACAATGTTACAAAAATTAATTTTAACTCAAAAGTTGTATATCCTGCAGATTATCAATTGCCTTAATTGCTAAAACATGTATGTATGAATAGATTCATTGAGATAATATTAGTTCTTTAGATATGATGTGAAAATGCCTTCAAATTTCTAATTACAAGAGGTACTTGCAATCCTAGGGTTTCTATTAACAAATCAGTTTCAAGTTCTGAGTTAGGAAAGATCAGTTTCCTTGCTCTGCATTGAGACCGGTCCTCTTGAGAGAAATCAATACCCTAACCAAAAAGTCTATAGGCCTGCCATCCTATAGGAAACCTATATACCTCTATAGCAATTGGAACATTTTCTATAGGCAACCTACAGTAGAAACCTATAACCCAATTTGAATTAGCTTGCGTATACAGCTGTTATTCATTGCCTTAATTGGAATGGACCCTATACAGTTGCACTATACAGTAGAACCTGAGTTTTTATGACCCTGTGTTTTATGACCACCTGCCATTTATGACCACTTGCTGGCACGGACGATTTGTAGTTAAAATGTATATACTGTACCTGCAATTAGCGACCACCTGCCAAACGCGACCACTTTTTAGCGTTTAACCTGTCATGAGCGACTTTTTTACAAGATAAGCGTTTGCTTTTGCACGTAAATATACAATAATTTTGACAGCGCGCGAATACAGGAAACAGCTCTCATCAGCAACCGCTTTTCATCGACCCATCGCGAAATGTGTTACAATCAACAAGTAAGAATTTTGACCATGTGCTAATACAGGCAACAAGAAGCGGCACTTGTTGCTTTTTTAGTATTGTTTTGCTTACTTTCATGATAAGCGACTGCATTTTGATAGTTTTGTTAAACTTTGTAGTGTGAGATTCCAAATAACTTTGCTAATACAACATAATGCTTAACATAATTTACGTATGTCGTAGACCATTAAACGATCTAACGCTTGGAAATGTTGGAAAACCTAGCGAGTGAGGTTCGTAAATTATATTTTTTTATCCGTCATCTTTGTTTACAATGCAAGATCGCCAATAACTTTGACTGTGCACACAAAATTAGAATATCTATACAGTATCGTTGCTCCTTACTCTTTAGTCTGTTTGTTAGATCAAATTGCTGTAAATAAAATATTTTCGAGATCAAATGTGAAGTACGTACGCATTGCGTACGTTTGCCATTCCACCTGTCGTTTACGACCACTTTTGCTTGGCAATTTTAGGGGTGGTCATCAAACTCAGGTTCTACTGTATATGCACCCCTATGAAAAAGATGCACTTTCTTCCTTCAACAGCCAGTAGTGTCTGTTTATTAACTTACTATTACCATTAATGTATTTATGTTATTTAGTTTGATGTCCTATGAAACAATTAAATTCAGACAACACAAAGCTCTCAGAGATATTATCCACTGAGAGTATATTCAGTTTGGCAAATGAATGGGCTATTATATAATTCAAGTACAACTAAAAGTAAGAATTAAAATACTGTAAGCAACTATTACAAAAAATCCAATATCAATTCCTATAGGAATTCCTATTCCAGATTTTGGCCCAAATCCTATAGGATCCTATAGGAATTCCTATAGGATTTGAAATTTCCTATTGGACTTCCTATAGGAAATCCTATAGGAAATTTATTCCTATTAGATTTTGGCCCAATTCCTATAGGAAATGCAATTTTCCTATAGGAATACCTATAGTATACGCTCGAGAGTATGCTATACAAGTTCCAAACAGTAAGCGGGCGAGGGTTGTTGCGTATACGTATTTCTAGTAATACAATAATATTTATACAGGATAGCGCCTTCAATGCTAACACTGGTATCAATATATGGGGGTCTTGTTTTCTAACAAATTGCAGTTGTTACAAATTTCAACACATATTTACAAATGTACAGTACAATGTTACAAAAACTAATTTTAACTAAAAAGTTATATATCCTTCACATATTGTCAATTAAGGCAATAGATAATGGTGCTATATAACATGTATGAACAGATTAATTGAAACATGGAAAATAGCTCTTTACTGGTAGATATGATGTTAAAATGCCATGGAATTTCCTAACTAGCATTACACAATGTAACTTGCTTCTAATACAAGAGGTACAAAACTTGGGATTTCTATTAACCAATCAGTTTCAAGTCCCGACTTAGGAAAGATCAGTTTCCCTGACATGCATAGAGACCTCTGATTATGACCATCAATATTTAGTTATCCATATTCCTGCCAGCTGCACATCACAGTAGTCCAATGTGAGTAGAATTATCAACTTACTGTACCTTGGAGTAGAATCCCTAATATGTCTTAGTAAATCTAATTTGAATGGACCCCTATACATTTGCAATATATGCATGCCATCCGTCGACATTTGAACGAATTTGATTTTTTTAAAGGACACTCATTGTGTGATAGAGATGCACTTTCTTCCTTCAACAGCCTTTGGTGTCCATACACACATAACTGCATTGATTATTTCGTGAGTCATCAATATTGTGATAAAAGTTATTTATTTTTTAGTGATTGATGGTAGAAACAGCAGTAGACCCCCCACTATTCTGTTGCTGCACTCAAAAATTAAAAAGTTTGGGCTGCATGTACTGTATTTAGTTGTTTGATGTCCTATGAAACAATTAAATTCAGACAATACAAAGCTCTGAGAGATATTGTCCACTGAAAATTTATTTACTGTAGTTTGGCAAACGAAGTGGCTATTATCTAATTCAAGTAATTTAGAACTAAAATAAGTACTGTACTGTAAGTTTCAAACCGCAATTGAGCGAGGGGTTGTTGCGTATACGTATTTCTAGTATTCTGTTGAATTGGAGGTTGATTACGTAAAATCATGTGATCTCACTTGCGCGACTTCCGGAAATAACAAATAAAATAATTAAAACATTTCCCCTTACTTTCTTTCAGTTTCTCTCTGATAGTCAACTGTAAATTTCTACTAAAACAATTAGTCACCTCAGTCTCGGTGATTATCGTTATATTTACCGATAATCACCTCGACTTCAGTGACTAATTGTTAAATAGAAACACGGCTTTTTACCAATTAGAACATTTACCTTTTAGCGAGTCAGAACACATCTTTCAAAATCTTTTTATAATTTTTTTCTCCGTATCCTTAGCTGACAACGCACCATAAAGAATGTCCCAAAACTCAAGCATCGTGTGAATTCAAGACTTATGGTTGCAAGTGGGTGGTAAGTTGATTGAACCATAAGATGATGAGAGTTTGTCATATTATTCCAAATTTCTCGATAATTCTCCCTCGTTTTAACAGCTCAGATTTCAGCTCAGTTTATTTTCAAAATTACTACTGCACCAATGAACGCAACAAATTATTATTTGTAGGTGATAGATAAAATATGAGCGGCCGATCTATGTTTTTTATCTTGTATATCAGATAAAGATCGGACGCGAATATTTTACTGCTTATCAAATGAACACACATATAAATGTGCATATCTATCTACTATCTTGTAGATAAAAGCTGTTTTAGCTGAGGAAATCTAAGGAAACGTTTATGTAAATCAGGATAAAACTGTATCCGATGTAAAACATTGATTAAATATTGATAGTGAATAACTTTTACTGAACAACACGATATAAATATAAATATATATGTATATATCAGCACTGTCATGGCGGATGGTTGTGTCTTGACTAGCTCTGTGAGTTGCTTTAATAATGGTTCACTCAGTAGGAATTTGAACGAAATTCATTGCTACAAAGTACGTAAATGCCTCGTTTATGGTGGAAAGCGTGTCAGATGGACGGACAGCTTCGAACTGTTGAAGAAATTTACCGAATGTGTAATAGGTCAGACCGGCAAATGGTCGTCACCTGGTGACAATTATAAAAAGTTTACAAGTTCCAATTCTGACTTAATCTTTACATGGTACTGTGGTAAGCTGGGTACACTATCATTTCACCGGAAAGTAGGCGATCAATTGAAAGAAGTGTTGATTTATGTGTGTACGACGATGGCAAGCATATACCTGATTGTACAGCAGACTTTTTGGGTGCTGAAGGCAACGCTAAGCCGAGTATAACTGCGTGTGCTATTGTTGGACGTGAAAGGAACACAGAAGTCGAAATGCTGGAGTTTTCCAGCGTGTCACAGGATGACTTAATTTCGGTTTCGGTTTCTCGACCTAATAACAAACATTCAGAAATGAATGAATGTTCAAATGTTTGTGTTTGCTCATGCAATGAGTCGATGGAAAATATGAAGCTAGACCTTGAAATATTACGAAGTCAAGTCGATTCTCTACAGAGTTTAGCAAATTCACAGGAAACATGCCCTCCTAATAATAATGACGTCATTCGGCTACAAATCGAGCTCTGCGATGAGAAAATTAAAAATAGGAAACTTGAGTCTGAGCTCTGTTTATTAGCCAACAAAAGAATATCTGAAATCGATAAGCTTATAAATAGAATAGATTCTCTAGAAGTCAAATTAGAAAACTCCTTAAAGTGCCCCTAACCTCAAAATGTTTTATTGTCTCATTTGGAAGAACTTTTAAAATGATAAAGTAACTTCGTTTGAAAATTTTCACTTCTTCGCTTTCTTTTTTAGATATATCAGTTTGTTTGATATGCAAATATCTGGAATTTCGTCACACATGCATAATGAGTTATCAGAGAATGTTATATATCTTTGCGTTCATGAAATAAAAACACTAAAGTTTGAATAACACGTGTGTGCGTTTCTCCCACAACACCAAACTTCTTGATTTTAAAGGATTTTTTTCGAGAATGAAAGAGATATACACATTTCTCCAATAAGTCATTATGCATGTGTGACGAAATTCCAGACATTTGCATATCAAACAATCTGATATATCTCAAAAAGAAAGCAAAGAAACGAAAATATTCAAAAGAAGTTACTTTATCATTTTAAAAGTTCTTCCAAACAAGACAATAAAACATTTTGAGGTTATGGGCACTTTAAACAATACCGTCATTATGGAAAATTCTCGAGAGGGAAACAGCGTGGAAGACTGTCGACAAAACTTGAGTGTTTATGAGCAAAATGAAATAAATTACGAAGGAAATCAACGAAGCATCTCTTCGTCGAAAATTGTTTATGACAATAAGACACCGAATCGGAATAATATTAAGTCGACAAAGAAAGTAAATAAACAATGCATAACGCCAGAAACAAAAGCCACGTTTATCGAAATACCTAATCCAACCTTTACAACAAATGCCCGACAGAAGTCGCATGTGCATTCTGATTTACCTATGGTAAGAAAGTTAAAGAAAAAAACTCACCTCGACCCACCTCCTCAGACTCGTCCTTCACCTCAAATACCGAATAAGTACCCTGATTGCGGCCTCGTTTTTAATGGGGACTTTAATGACTTTGATCTTGCTGACCTGACATTATCTTGCCAAAGCCTTAAACAAGTAATCCAACAACGTATTAGAGGAATGGCCCTTTTGGACCTGATTATTACCAACCTTCATAAATTGTCTGAAATTCTCATCATTATCACCGCCCCTCTTGGATTAAGTGATCACAATGCAGTCATATGGTTGCCTAAGTCAAATAATTGTGCGGATAATCTGACGGTTACCACAGACAAACGTCTGGTTCGTCGTTATCCACAGTCTGGTATTGCCGGTTTTTGGTAGATGGGCCACCACATGCAGAACCGGTTCAAAGATCTGGGCCCTTACCCCACAGTCGACGAGCTTGCTACTTCTTTTACCTCTCAATTAACAGCTGCTATTGATCGAATCTTCCCTTTGAAGACCATAAAGCACGTTCTTTCTGACAATCTGTGGATAACCCCAGCTATTAAAATTCTGTTAAAAGATCGACAGAGAGCTTTCCATACGGTGATGTTTCCTTGTGGCGTTGCTTAAAATCAAAAGTCCAGAAAGAAATTGTTGATAGAAAGAAAAACTTTTACAAGAATAAAGTGCAACATCTAAAGAAAGAAGATTGTCGTAAATGGTGGTGTGCTGTGAACGATATGTCTGGAAGATCTCGTAAAACTACATATTTCTCTTTGCAACGTGATCGAACAACCCTGAGCCAGCAAGAATTAGTAAACTCTTTGAATGATTTTTACGTTTAGGTCAATGCTGATATACCACCGCTGGATGTAACCACCTTGCCTACCTTTCTGCCGTCCAACGAGGTCGCCCCAACCATGAGGTATGCAAAAAGCTCCTTTTAACTAAGTCCTCTAAACCTCATGGTCCAGATAACGTCCCATTCCGTGTTCTAAAGGAGTTTGCGTACGAGTTGGCAGCCGCCATTCCTACAATGTCTAATGTTAGCCTTACCAATGGTATCGTACCTGGTATATGGAAGGATTCTAACATTATCCCGATTCCGAAAATAAAATTACCAATGTCTGAAGGCGATATAAGACCTATATCTTTAACACCCTGTTTGTCAAAGACATTGGAAGATTTTGTTGTTTCATGGATGATGTTAAAGAGAATATCGACATACAGTGTAAATCAGTTTGGTTGCTTAAAAGGAACCTCCACTACATATTGCCTGTTGGAGATTGTGCATACTTGGCTAACTCATGTGCACCTCCCTGTAAGCATCTTCGAATCTGTTTCCTTGACTTCTCCAAGGCTTTTGACCGTATTGGTTACAACGTGTTAATAACAAAGCTAATAAACATTGGAGTAATGCGATCCTTAATTGCGTGGATTATTAGTTTTCTATCAAATCGGCGTCAACGTGTCAAGCTAGCAGAATCGACATCT
This sequence comes from Chrysogorgia sp. JL179-B06, assembly GCA_035772405.1. Classification (NCBI taxonomy): domain Eukaryota; kingdom Metazoa; phylum Cnidaria; class Anthozoa; order Scleralcyonacea; family Chrysogorgiidae; genus Chrysogorgia; species Chrysogorgia sp. JL179-B06. The sequence goes on along the minus strand of JAYKKM010000053.1, from coordinate 57,601 downwards.
CATTGGCTACCCGTAAAGGCTGGAGTCCCTCAACGTACTAAGTTGGGACCTATCCTTTTCTTAATTATGATTAACAATCTAAGCATTTCTTCTCCAGACACAAAGACTTGGAAATATGTGGACGACGTGTCATTATCTGAGGGTCTTTCAAGGAACACTGAACACTTGGATGAAACTTAACGCCAAGAAATGTAAGGAATTACGGGTGTGTTTCCTCAAGGAGAAACCGCAGCTTCAACCACTTCAGCTTGATGGTCAGGAGTTGGAACTTGTCTCGTGTTATAAAGTGCTTGGTTTGATGATTCAAAGTAATTTGAAATCTAATGAACACATAAATGTTACTGTTTCCAAGGCCTCTAAACGCCTCGATATTCTCCGGGTTTTGTATCGTGGAGGTCTTCCTGCTGAAGACCTCATTATCATCTACTTTGCGATAATTCGCTCTGTCTTTGAGTATTGCTGTGCAGTATGGCATCATGCCTTCCTTCGTACTTATCTGAAGATATAGAACATGTCCAGAAAAGAGCTTTTAGGATAATTTTACCAGGTTTTCATTATAAAGACGCCTTAAGGACCTTAAACTACACAACATTGTTTGAAAGACGCGAGCAGCTATGTTTAAAAACTATTACGAAAATATGTGAAGGGGGCCTCCTTTCGAAGAATCTCCCAGAGATTAGAGATAGTGTTCATGGTTATAACACTAGAATTTAGAACTCACTAACTTTATTCCATTGCCGAACTGAACGTTTACGCAGTAGCTTTTTTCCAAGTTCGATAAAATTGTTTAATCGTTGCTAGTTCGGTTATGTAGGAGCTTATATATCTCTATTAACAGTTATACGCATCTGTTATGAACTTACTATAGCATTCATAAATTATACATTATTAGTGATAGCGTGTTTTAAATCTTCTAAGTTTTTTATTACTTTTCGATTTTAAATATTCTATAATTTAGGCTTCCCCCTAACAGGCGGACATCGCATCTAACCATAATGCGGAGAAAGGCTTCTCCAGCGCACTTCCCAAAGTAGCGAAGCGATACACAACTTCCGTATACAGAGGGCTTTAATAATAATTATTTAATATATGAGAGGATTTAATATTGTCAAATACATATATGGAAAAAGTGACTGCCCCAACCGGGAATCGAACACTGGTCTCCGAATCAACGTTTCGGCGCTCTGACCTTTGAGCTAATGAGTGAGACACGGTCAGAACAGTCGGTGATTTTTCCATATACATATTAAATTAGCCGCTTTCACTTAACACCAACAGGCAGACATCGCATATTGCCATAATGTGGAGAAAGGCATCTCGAGCGCACTTCCCAAAGTAGGGAAGCGATACACAACTTCTTGTATACAGAGGGCTTTAATAATTATTATTTAATCCCCTCGCCCGGCGAAGGCCTGAGGGCGAGGGTGCTAATATCGACCGGCGTTTAGTCCCTCATCTGATTGTAGAGTCAGTTTCAGTTTCCTTGTATATATATATATATTCAGGATCAACGTCGTCGATCATGCGCGGCATCGGAAAATTTGGCCCTGGTAACTAGATATGGTAAATTATATCTGCATTTGAATTAATATTTAAATTGAAACCGTAAAAGAAAAGTACGTGTTTTGTCGGGTTTATATACGGTGAATGAAGATTTGTGTTCAAAAAGATCGTGAAAAGGCAGTGAAAATGCAATATACCGTCGTCGGAAGATGTCAAGTTCGTAAATCAAGTTTTATACGTGGCGTCAAAACTAAATGTAAACCCGTTTTCGGTTTTTTAAACCTGTTAATCAGTTACAAAGATAGTTTTGCAAACATGTCCGAGTATGTAATTCAGGCTTTTATTTGATGTATAGCATGGTTTTCTAGAGTTAGTAGTTCAAAAGATATCGTCATCTGAATATCTAAAATATTTACTCGGAGTTTGTCAATCCAATCCAAGCGTCTTCGCTTTTTTCAAGCTGTTAGCTATCAGTTACAAAAATATTTTTGTAGGTATGTCAGAGACTGTTAATCAAGCTTTCATTAGATATGTAGAATGAGTTTTTAGAGTAAGAACTTCGAAAGATATCGTGGTCGGAACATTTCTCTTTTGGCATCTATTGGCGTCATGGCGACTAAAAACAAAACAATCAGACATCACGAAATCACTCTTTGAAGGGCTTTCGCTCGAAATTGAATAGTCCTCTTACACACTATTTCTTACATATATTTCTAACACTACCTAGTGCCTACACAGTACGCAGAACAACATTTGTATCGTACTCTTCAATAAAACAACCATATATACATGTTTAATAGTCATGTTGTGTTGTACATAATAATATATACATTTTGAAATACTTAACAGAGAGATTTATGCTGCATGTATGTACCATTGGAAAGCCAACGAAAAATCACAATCGTAGTGCAAGTTTAAAGTTTGTACCTATCATGGAACAATTTAAAAATTTGAATTAGCCTATACAGTACTGGTAGTTTAGTAGGGTGCAAAAACATGCAGACTATACTGGGGTTTATACCAGGGGCGTAGGAAGCAGGGGGCGGGGGGGGGGCAATATTATAAAAGGGGGGGGGGGGGGGGGGGGGGGGGGGGGGGGGGCGGGGCAATATTATAAAAGGGGGGGGCGGAATAGCTTTCGCCCCCCCCCAAAAAAAAAAATTGAATTTGAAAGAAAAATTGCAGCAAAACAATTGAATTCGAAATTAGAAATATTTGAAATCGTATATTAATCGAATAGTATTAATGTATGATATTTCAGACAAGTTGGAAAACAACATCTTCCTATTAATGTTCTGTTAAACTGTCATATAGATGTAATTAAAAAAATAATCACAATATCTTTGCATGTTAAACCGAGTGTTTTACTAAATTAAAGTACTAATATTTCTCTAGTTTACGCAGCTCTACTCTAGTAGGCTTTCTTTTTGCGTTCGACGAAGGAGAACGCATTCTAATCTTGCATGTTATGGGTTACCTGTGCTTTACAGCTAAAAGAAATCAAGATAAAATCTTTCCCCTTTTTGAATAAATTACCGTTTTGGAATTTGGAATAAATTATGGCATGGAGCAGTGGATACGAAGTTGCCTGTAGACGTGTTCAGGATTAGGCATGCCAGCCGAATGATGCTAGAAATGTTCTATAGCATGGAGGATCAATAAATAGAATGTAGAATATAAACCACGTATAAAGGCGATCATATAGCCTTGTAATAAATAACATGTCATATGGTAATCATATGGCGCGTTTATAATATCAAAATTCAATCTGATCATTTGAACACCATACATCTACTCGAAACCACAACATTTACTCGAAACGAGCAAGCCTCGCGAAGTTATAAATTTTCCATTCTAGCGAAACTTTTGCCAAATCGAACTACACGATTGTAATTTCTGAACTGAACGATTTACAAGTATCTGGCGGTCAACTTTCAAATCGAACAAAGGAACGGGAAATATACTCTCCTAATATTAAAATAACGTACGGAAATCACTCAGGATGTCACCGTTGTCAAAAACATTGAAGTTACAGTGTCTCCTTCAATTAAGACGCTGCAATATATATTTATTAGCTTTATTTATTTTCATAATTCGTTACAGCATAATTACCAATCTTCATTCGCCATTTACTGGTCGTCGAACGCAATTACATAATCTTTGATTACTCCTAGTTTAACTAAGCAGAAGGGCGGAAATCGCGGAATGATTGAGGCTAAAAGGTAGCCCGGTTGAAAAAAACGTCCATGTTGGACTCGCTGACCATTGCATACCATTAATATGTCAGGGGTGGCGTGGCTCAAAAATAGGGCGCGGGAAAACTATTCGATTGGGGCCCATTGCTCACAGCAGGAGAGGAGGATGTGTCATTGTTTAGGGCCTGCTTGGGGCCCACCGTCACCAGATTTTCGGGGGCCACGCCGCCCCTGGTGGTTCCTAAGTATGGTGATGAGCTCTGATATAGAGCGAAACAGTCCAAAATATGAAATTTTATAAACTTCTGAGCTGAAAAATCACCGCTCAGAATGCAGAAAATGCCATTTGCGGGAATCTATATTTAAAAATTTTTCGGGGGGGAATACCACCCATTTGGGAATAACTTCGCCACTGATAGGTACAACGAAAATTTTGCTTTGGCCGGCCACCCCAAGTTTACAAAGCTTCCTACGCCCCTGGTTTATACAACCTTGGCCTGGCCTACAATTTTGTAGCATAAACAAGCATTACAGTACTGTACTATACTTGTCAGTGTTAATATATACACTACAGCAGTGAATAAGGAAGAGCTCGGAGTATGAGACAGACGATACATGGATGATTGTTATGCAAGCTCATATTCTCAGAAAAATTATTCTTAGTCCCAGACAGGAATTGAACCTAGACTCAGATGCAAAGCGAAGGTTACAATGATGTACTGATTCAATTGAAATATGTATATACCTATGTGCATTACTGATATATAGTGACTGCCGCATAGGCAGTATAATTATCAGGGTCGGATTTACCTATGGGCACGACTGGGCAGTTGCCCAGGGGCCTCCACAACCAGGGGGCTTCCACATTTTTCATGGGAAAAAATTGTAAGCAAAAATGTATTTGAGTGCCTACATGAATGGTAGTATATACAGTTTATAGATCTACTGTTACGATCAACTCAGGATATTTCTGTCACGTTGTGTCATGATTCAATCTGTCAGAGTGGCAGGTAAGCGCAGCGTACAGTTATGATACTACTAGTTTCTGTGAATAACCTGCGAGATTATTTTGTTAGAAATTTGATTGATGCTCTTTTGTAAAGCGTATTATTTACGTTCTGTATTTTCGCTATTAACGTCGTGTTAATTGTATCAAAATTGTATTAAATTTTTATTGTATATATATTCTTGAGCTTGTAGATATGTTTTGGGTTATTGAGCTGTACAGCATTAATGTCAATACCGATTTGACAGCTTGTATTATAGAAATTGTCTGTATTACTTTTTTTTGTATGGTCGCGACTGACATTTTGGGGCTGTTTTGCATTCTGTTGTACATTAGCACTATTATAGATTGATCCATTCTGTTGTTGAAACATAATGAATTTCCTCTATATACCCAATAAAGACATGTATTGCCTTGTTCCTTGGCCATTTATTGGCTGTATAATTGTTGCCTCTGAGAAATTTGGTGCTGTTCCAATAATATGAATTGTGAAATTAACAGCATTTGAAACTGCCTGAATAATTATATTATTAGCCAACTTATCAGTGTTAATGGGGTATTGACTGATTGACTTTTTCTGTGACCAAGAGTGGGGTCTTTACGGTAAAATATCTAACCGAGATCTTGCTGTATTGGCCGAGCAATAGCTGCCAAGTTTTGGTATTTTACTGTAAAGACCAAACAGTCGAGGTTATTAAGTATAGTCCATTATATGACACTTTTCATTACAAAATTTTCATGGTCTTCGGACTTATTTCATGGTCTTCGGACTTCGCTTCCTTTACCTTCGTCAAAACACTGGACTAGCATTATTTTCTGTTGTTTCTTTCTCGTCTGGATACTAAAATTTACTTTATAATGTTTATTGTCATTTATTTTGTAGCAATAACTCTCTTATTAGGATTTTGTGTTTGTTCCCAATAATCACAGGGCATTAGCCAGTGAAATTTTATCCATAGACATAGTTGCCATAATGTTCTTTCCAACTTATCACCTTTATAAACCTTGTGATTAAAATAATAAAGATCAAGAATTGTTTTTCTAAGTAACAGTATATTAACTATCAGTAATACTGCAGCTTTATAAGCAAGCAATCTAAAATCCTGCATAGCATTAAACTTGTGTCATGCATTATGCTACTATTTTATTTAATACAATACATAATTCTATAAAACTTTGCACTGTCCTTGGGACCTAGTTAATTAGTATCAGCCAATGGAAATTTTCCGTCCTGATTCATGACGGACACATTCCTTTTTAACTTCAGGATATGCGAAGCATATCGAAGCATAGGAACGAATTTTTGAGCATTTTGTCCTGCTCACTCCACTTCGAAAACATTTTTAAATATTTGACATTGTCTGATTTAAATAAACTAGTATCGAAATGATATCATGGTGTGTTCAAAAATCGAAATTCTGCGGAAAGACTGAAAACTAGTTGTTCGACAGTTAGTAACAAGGGTTAAAGTGCCTATGAAACGAAAATTAAGTTTGTTTTATTTGAAAGAACTTTTAAAATAATGAAGAATATTAATTTACAGCTCTTTCATATTTCACTTGGTTCTTGAGATATTTAGACTTATGTGATATTCAAATGAGATAGCTATGACGTCAAGGGGTTTGCAATACATTTTAACATATTGGAAAATCGTGTATATCTTTAAGATTATTAAAGGAAATCACTTGAAACATTGCATGTGGATACAGACACCTAAACTGGAGAACATCGTTCTAGTTTTATGGTCGCCATGGTAACAAATTAGTTTTCAGACATCTTGATTTCTAAAATAAAATTATTTGTTTTCTCTTCCGTCCCAAACATTTGCGGGTTGGTACTGGTTTAGCAGATTTTCACTGAATTAACCAATTCGAAACTGAAGTTTAACTTTGGTGCAACACATAGCTATGTCAGAAACAAAGATTTTTGACAAAGAGACTTAGAGGTCTGGGAACTATATTATTACTATTGCAACATTGAAACTTGAACGATGTTCTTCAGTTTAGTGGTTTGTATCCACATGCAAAGTTTCAGGTGATTTCGTTTAATAATCTTAAAGATATACACGATTTTCCAATATGTTAAAATGTATTGCAAACCCCTTGACGTCATAGCTATCTCATTTGAATATCACATAAGTCTAAATATCTCAAGAACCAAGTGAAATATTAAAGAACTGTAAATTAATATTCTTCATTATTTTAAAAGTTCTTTCAAATAAAACAAACTTAATTTTCGTTTCATAGGCACTTTAAAGTTAGTCACAGGCTTTCTTTAATTGTAAGCTTGACGCGTAGCCTCATTTTCTCTCCCCCTTATATTCCAATGAACCTGCTCACAGGCTACGCTCAGGCCTGCGACCGCAGGCCGTACTGAAGTTCTCGGGCACAGTTTTCCCCTCTACGGCCAGTGCATATAACATACAAACCGTATCTTCATTTTAGGGCTTACACTCGAGCCATGCCTCTCACCTTCAAAGTGACATGGTAGCTCACTTGTCTTTCATTGTTGCTGCCATGACTACTTTGTTCCCGAACACACGAGAAAAATCGAAAGCTTCTTCTTCGTCGAAATCGGACACAAGTACCGTCAGCTTCGAAGAGCTAAACCGCCAAGCTGCCAAGAACGAGGAAGTTGTTAACCAAATGAAGGAAAAGATAGAGCAAATGGAACGCAAAATACCTGATATTGTCGCTCGTTTCCTTACAGAAACCACAACTACGAGAAACATGATTACGGAATTGCAGGAGCGTACATGTAATGGTATATACCTGTGGCGTATCACTGGCTACGCACGTCGTTTCGAGAATGCTCGTCTGGGATCGCCCATTCATGAACGCAGTCCTCCATTTTACACGAGTAATTACGGTTACAAATTTTGCCTCAGGTAGGGATTT
>JAYKKM010000053.1:37500-45000 GCA_035772405.1 Chrysogorgia sp. JL179-B06 | reverse complement strand
GTAGATGAAGCCCACATTATTTGCCACTGGTACGTGATATTAACTTTGCATGCTATAAAATGTAAATTTCTCTTAAACTACTCGCTTGTAGTCGTAGATCTATAACTAGTCTCCCATAATTGATATATCCATTTGACCATTTCCACTCAATTATATCAGTAAAACACCAAAATATTATTCATGGTAACACTAGACCGGGTTTCCATCTGTTTTTTATACCCGTAACCCTAACCCTAACCGTAACTAATCCTAACCATAACCCTAATAATAACCGTAAAATATGGTGGGAGACTATATGTAATGTTACCATGAAGTATATCGAATAATATGGTTCAATTTTCTATATTTTAATACTGCATAATATTGCTAGTATCCCATTTTACCTTAGTATGTAGATATAGGCCTGAAAAAATAGCTTTCATGAACGTACACGCCATAGTGTGTGGCAAAACTATGGAAATAGGTTCTCAAATGAAATCAACTGCCTAAAGAAGTATACACATTTAAGTTTGTCACCACAACAAAATCATTGTTCTATTACTTAAAGATATAGACCTATACCTATATAGTATAGTCTGTCATAACATATATCCATTTTTCCCTCATGATAATATCAGTTAAACACAAAAATGTTATGGGGAAATTATTTTCTTGAGTTTATTACCCAACTGGTGCCTTGGTATAAATTGAGATACAACTCCTTCCTTAGAATATCCAGACCCTTATAAAATTTTCTATGTATTTCTTTGTTTTAAGGGGGCAATCAAAAAGCAACAAACATGCAGCTTTTAGAGTGTGGTTTTCAAGACTTCACAAGTTTAGATCACTCTTGCCTGGTTATTGCTCTTACAGCAACAGCCACAAGTGATACTAGAGCAGCAATTTTTGATGTTCTAGTAATGAATGAACCACACACGATCATGGAAAGTCCAAATAAGGAAAACATTTCTTATGTTGTGCACTATATGCAAAAAAATGCTAGTGTGTCTTATTAAAAATGTGATTATTTTGCTCCTTTTCTTTGTCACACACTTCAGTACAGATATGCCCATGTGTCTTACAATTTTGTGAAAGCATTGTGACTTTTGCTTCCATATCTGAAACAAGTTGATGATCTAATGACAACTTCTCCTTAAGATCTAGCAAGGCGATGAAAAGATAATTTGCACATTTTATTCTAGCCTGTGAAACATGCATACAAGTATTCAAAGGACAGACACAAAACTGTTCCATCTTTGATATTTATTATTGGTTAAACAGGAATTTTGAAAAATGTTTCCTACTACATTCTATAGAATATATATAGTTTCCTACTATATGCAAATTTACATAACGAAAGTAGAAACTATGCATAGCTAACCTGATCACTGTGTCGATTTCAAAACAAAAGTATGTAAATTTCAACAAAACGGATTTGCTTATTTCAAACTATCACATTTAATATAATTTCTCCGGCTGCAAGTAAAACTATAGATAAAAACTGCTGAGATGTGTCAAAAAGATTCCTTTTGAAAGTACAATTATTTTATCGTGTTGACAAGAAAAACTTGTCCGTGTCAGAAACGGTATGACCTACAGTTAAACGGTATGACCTACACACAAATGTGTCAAGTGCACCATTACAAATTTTCACACCCATGCAGTTTTGATGTTTGTGTGCGGGTTTCGGGGTTTGCTAATCAAAAAATGCCAGGAAGTCTAGCACATAAGCAAATAAAACTTGTCAAGGGCAATATTTTGTCAAGAAAACATTGTTCACTTTTTTCAGTCGATGCACAACAAATAAAACTTGTCAATGAAAAAGTGTTGACAATACACACAAGCAGCGTTTCCTTGGCCAGAAAGACTTAAATTTAAACGACTTAAATTGAAGAAGCAATCGTCATCAAAAACGCATAGAAAAGATGGGCTCTCTCTTTCCACTCGAGGAATAATATTTCGAAGTCGAAACTTGCAGCATCGAAGACTCTCTCCTTGAACATAGGCCATTTACTTGCACAATTAAAAGTTTAAGACACCGCTCTAGCAATTCTCTGATGAGAACCGTGGGCAATTGCTTTGCCGAGGACTGCAAAATCATTTTTCATTTCTTTACGGATTGTTATCATATTAAACACCCGTTGTTACATATTAAAATCCCGTTGTATTTCATATTGAATTTCATCCACCTTTCCTAGTGCATTTTTGTATCGGACGATTCGACTATATATATTACATTTGCCAAACCGCCTTCTTTCGCAGTCCCGCTGACTCCCGCATCCACGCGTGGCCAATTTAGCTAAAATATAACATTTCTTTTGATTGGCTAACCCGAGACAAAAGACATGCGTCATGGAAATCGAATCTTGGCTCGGGTCCGCAGACGCTCTTTTCCGCGGGAGGGCGGAAACAGGCGGCTGCGTTCGCAGGCTATATTTCGCGTTGATTGCTGGTGATGTTGCCCAAACAGTGCAACGAACCGATAGGGGTATCTAGTACGTATTCCTTATAAGGAAGCGCAAATAGAAGGCATTGACGAGCAAATAGAGTGAATTAACGAGCAAATAGCTGACACGTTCAACCCTCGTACCAGCCTCCTTGTTAATTGGATTGTAACCGACCCCAAAACAACAAAGCTCCTAACCCTTTGGCAAACGTTTTCTTGAGAAATAAACCACCCCCAAAGCTATAGAATATATCAAAGGAAAGTTAAATTATCTATTTACAACATACGTACAGCTTTATCCCGGTAGCTAACTTAGTTCTCTTTAAAAGCGCGCATAATCGAACATGCCAAAATATAATTTTCCTAATACGGATACCATCTTGTAAACAAAAACACGGCTGTCTTCGACGAACGTTTTCTTGAGAAATAATCAACTCCCAAAGCTACAATATATATTAAAACAAAGATAAATTATCTGTTTACAATGTGCGTACAGCTTATCCAGCTAGCGAACGTTGTTTTCTTAAAAAGAGTGGATAATCGAACATATCGTAACGTGTTAATAATCCCACATCCAGCAGTTTGGTACGAGTGCCATGTATTTGTTCGTTAATGCCTTCTATTTGCTCGTCAATGCCTTCTATTTGCTCGTCGGTCACTTCCTTATATGGAATACGTACTAGAAGTACATATGAACCAACCATACCTGTGTCGGCGCGTAATGGACTGGGACACAGGCTACGTTGATCCTGAATATATACAAATAAACTGAATGTGAAACTGCTAGGATTCCCGTGATGAGGGACTAAACGCCGGTCGATATTAGCACCCTCGGCGAGGGGATAACTTAAGGTAATACATACTAAATCTTCAGTGGGGGGATTATCACTGCGTTTAATTCGTGGCAGGAAGTGGTGACATCCTTATCACTTCACAGAATGCTGTGCCTCACACACTTCACCCACGTGAAGGATTTGGATGAGCTAAGGCATTTTTTGACAAGGGCTGAGCACCCCTCAGACTTCATCAATGTCTCGCTGAAATGGGCGATCCCCATTCAGGCCGCCGCATGGGACAACCTCCCGGTCCAACTATTTTCTTGCTATCTCTTTTTTCCACAACTCATTACAATCAATGCCTCTGTCTCAGTTTCAATTTTTTAACACGATTATTAATAAAAAATTTTATTAATATTAACGATCTCTCTTCTTAAGGGGGGAGTTAACCTAAACTTTGACTCAAATGGTAATTTTCTTTTTTTTTGAAGAATTAAAATCTTTGAAGCCTACTTAATTATCTCTATTGCATTTTATTTGTGAAGCGTTCGAAAAAATCCAGTTTCTCCTTCATTTCCTCAGTGTTTAGATAAACCGCGTGGGAAAAGTACTGGGAACGAGGTTGTTGTTTGGTCCGTATTTGTACGTTTCTGTTGTGTGAAAGCCTGAAAGGACTTAACTATCGGTAACCAGCTGGGTAAAGACATCATAAAGTCTCGTGATCCTGATCCTTTTCACACGAAGAACTGTGTGTTATAAGTACTGCGCGATTCGTGTCGTCTTTTCCTTTACCTTGGAGACACTCGGTCGTGGCAATATTGGGAGGCTGGTTTTAAGTCCGTCTCGGGATATGTGAAATGCATTGAAGTATGGCTCTAGTATTTCGAAATGTTTGAATGGTGACTTGCCTCGAGACGTGATATAGGTTTGCTGTTTTGTAGGACGGTTGGTTGGGTGCTGTCCAATTTTCCAAATATATCCCATAATGCACTAGGGTCGTAATGGCAATTGAAAAGCAGGTCGTGTCCCTCCTGGCAATCTCACTCACAGGCTATCTCATTCTCCGATTATGAGCATGGTCTAAAATAGCATAAATGGTCCAAAATATCACTTGGATCTGTTAATTGTAAACAGTTAGAAGTCTCCTGCTTCATATGTGACTCCCGAAGGGCATCTTCGCGACGAGTTCGCATCAGCTCGATCGCTTGCCGGCGTTTTTAAGCCATGCTAAATACTATATATAGCGATACTATTCAAAAGCATCGCATTTAATCAACTACTGATTTACCATTCCACGCCATTTCTGAAAGCCCTGTTCGTCTCTTGTATATTGATAAAATATTGACAAAATTAAAACAACTTCGTATTATGCGTGCAAAAATGAGCGTTCTCCATCTAACATTAATGTAAGCGGAATGCCATTGACCATTTAGAACCTTTTTAGAACTTTCTATATATATTTCAAAAACTCATTAATAATTCATAAACCAACTATCCAATTGCTGCTACGAAATTAGTCACATGCATGCGTCTTTATAATAGCTAAAGCACACTTATTCATGCAGAAACACAATACTTCTCGCTGAGTAAAGATTTTCATATAAAGATTTTTTATATAAAGATTTTTATATAAAGATTTTTTGTATAAAGATCGTATTCTCACATTAACATAATTATAATGTCAACACACAATGATAATTCTCGCACAACAACATTCAAATTTAAGAACTACCGCGATCTAGCTCTTTACAAGAATCACTTTTCAGCAAAATTGAAAGTACAATTATTGAATACCCAACTCAACATGTTCGTGTTAACATTTGAACCCTCTCACTTTGATACCTTCGCTCGCAGGCATTGGGGAACGTCAAATTCAAAATCAGCCAAACTGAAGTCTATTAAATCCTTACATCATTCTTTCAAATCACTGTTCACCCTCTCTGTTATATTCCTCGGAGGTCCTAAAATAGTACTCACACGCTTTACTTGCTCTTCGCTTTTTGGTTCTCGAAATCTTCGCTTTGGAAGCATATCAAATACAAACGCTGCCGAGAATGTAGGCTTCGGCATTACCACGCCTCGGCATTTAAAATTCATATTCAAATTTTTGCTAGAGGACAACCAAGTTACTATTCCCTAGAGATTTTATTTTCTATTTAAAATCCATGTTTCTCATTCACAGTTTTTGAAGCCATTCAAAAAAACTCGCATCACGTGTTTTATCAGGCCTAAAACCACTCGGGCTTCGCCCTCGTGGTTTTAAACCTAATAAAACACTGCTGCTCGTTTTTTTAATAGTACTTTAACTTTATCTCCATTTTTCTCAGAATGTGCTTTCTGCGTGTTTGAGAAAGAATATCTTGAGAAGAATTTAACCAATTGACTTGAAATTTTCAGTATTAATCCCTTTCAAAGAGTTGTTGGGAAAGAGCATAGAACTTTTTGGCGTTATTTTTGTATCAAAAGATACTGAGATAAATGTGACCAAAATTAAGGGTAAACATTTCCCCAAATTTTAAACAGGCACAGAGAATAAAGTATTTAATATTTCAAAAAGTTATATGCTCATTACCATAAACAACCTTTGTGCCTTAGATCAGTGTGAAAATATTTCAATTCCATGTATTCTACAGCAAGATATCTTTTCTCAAGTACACTCTGATTGTGCAAAGTATCGGGTCACAATGTTTGATCAGTATCACGTTATAAATTAACTTTATAGAAAACTAATACATGTAGCTACATTTTATGACTTATAAGCTTTGCACCGATATATAGTTTTATATGGTTTGCGTAAAAGCCCTGGATGGTACAATTCATTGTAAAAAAGTAAGCATTTTTAGGTTAACTCCTCCCTTAAACTGCTTTCTCTCGTCTCTGCTTTTCCCCGCGCTTTTCTTATCCTCAGATGTTCCTTATGCCCGCTTTGTCCATAACTAGCAACATGACGTTTACAGTGTATATACAATAAAATATATCACCGGCTATGGAGAAAAGTCACAACTCACAAATTTTTGTTGATTTAATTCGTTACCAAGTTTCAAATTACGTTTCTAAATTCAGAAGTTGTTTACGAAGTTCGATTTGATGTTCAAGTTCACCTTTAAAAATAAACTTCTGTCAACCAGACTTTCTTTTAATACGATTTATTTTGGAAAATATTTGTTAACCATTCTGCAATGCAAAATTAGAAAAACTGCGTAGCCAAAGAATGGCGCATAGCTGAACTTCAAATCGTACTGCGTGTTGATAACCGAACTGAAATCAACAATAAATAAAGTTATTTCTAACAAACAACAGATGAAGTCATCACGTCTGTAACATTGTTCTTTAAAATATCAACATCGTACCGTCATTTATATTGTTCGGACGTAGAATAATGGGCTGCTCGATCCAGTCTCTTCTGTAGATCAGTGGTTGGACTGGCCTGGAAATTTATTTCCTTTGAGTAGCCATCTTGAATTCTCGTTTTATTTTCTAGGGTTAACCTTAACGGCGTGGACACAGGTTGCGACTCACACATTTCTTTATTTGTCCACATGATGCAATCCGACTGGGACGACATCCTGAAATGGCCATTCTCCGGCCGCATCTCTTTGTCCATACTTGACCAAAGTGATAACGGAGGATACAAACGTCACCTCAGTGAAACATTCGTCACGGGGCCCAACTTGCTTCCTTTCCAACGCCCAACAACTCCTATCAATGACAAAGGATACGGCTTCTTTGAATTCGCTCACCTCGAGACTCTGAAATGTCGACAGTATGTCAAGAACGACAGCTTGGTGGTGCGAGTCCAGGTTTACAACTAAACAGCCGGCCGGCCAGTTGGAGATAAACCTCAGAAAAAAGCAGTGACTTTAGTATATATATATAAAATATATAAAATATTTTAAAATATATACATTCTAAGGATTTGTGGTGAAGGAAAATTTCCAGTGTTGAAATGCTGTATCCGTTGCCGAGTTCTGTTTATATACTGGTGGTAATGCCAGGAGAAGATTTGGGTATATTATACACGTTGTTTGGCATTTCACTCGATTAAACTACATGTTCTAATGATTAATGGTGAAGGAAACTTTCGAGTGTTGAAATATATACATATTAAAACCAAACCGGGACCAGTTGCGAAACAATTTGTCTTCCGGCTAGAACTGAACCCGCGAACCTGCGATACTAGTACAGTGCACTGACCTACGGCCAACGTAGCAATAATCGAGTGAAAATGCCAAATATTACTTGTAATATACCCAAATCTTCTTCCGGTATTACCACCACTATATATACACAACTCGTGAC
>JAYKKM010000053.1:15000-30000 GCA_035772405.1 Chrysogorgia sp. JL179-B06 | reverse complement strand
CACTAGTGATTCAGTATCGAGTCACCAGCATCTTTTAGTAGTTTAACTGAAATTTTGTCAGCAACAAATGATTTATTGCTTTTCGTTTGATTTAATGCCCAAACTACTCAAAGTGATCAAGCAACTCAATTTTGGAACCAAGATGACGATACGAAGTAATAACAAAAAAGGTTTACGATTTACTTTTTGGTTTCGAAATCTCAACACAGATTGCTTCAAGTTCGTCAGAAGTGAGATCTTTACGTGTTGGGAAAATAATATAATTTTCTGAATGTAGATTACTACTGCTCTTCCTTCCCTTACGAAAATTCCACATGATTTCACACGTGTGATCACATGAGGTATTCAGTTATATATGAATATGATATATGTTAATGAGGCACATGTTGATGTGAAAGCAGGCTAAACAACATTTTGCCAACTCTAAATTTCATGTATATCTTCAAAGTTATCCAATGAAATTACTTCAAACTTTGATCGTGGATACATACATGTACCGCCAAATTAAAGTGCATGGTTCAAGTTAAATGTTGTCTCATTCAACCTCTCCGTTCCCATGCAGAAGTCTTCATTTTCTGCCATTGCAAGCAACGTTTTCGATTTCAAACTTGGGTATTGCATTGGAAAAGTTATTGAAAAAGATATTGAGAACTGTCAATCTCAACAACAATCTGCACATGAGAGAAAACAAATTATTTTGATTTAGAAACTAGGAGGTCTGGAAACTAATCTGTGACTATGGTGATAACATAACTTGAACCGTGTTCTTTAGTTTGGTAGTATGCATCCACGTGCAAAGTTTCAAGTAATTTCGTTGGATAACTTTGAAGATATACACACATTTTAGAATTGCCACAATGTTGTTTGCCTGCTTTGACGTCATCCTGTGCCTAATTAACATATAAGTATAACCTCGAGAAGCGAAATAGATATCGAAGAACTGCCAACACCATTCCTCATAATTTTAAGTGTCCTTTCAAACAAAATATTATCATTTTGGGGGTTAGTGGCACTTTTTGGGGTTTAATGTGTTAAGTGAAGTGTTTAGTTCTAGTAATTTGAAGATTCAACCATTTAAGATTCTACCAATTACTAGAACGAAAATATTATTGATAGGCGATGTATTCTTGCCTATTTTTGCATATACTGTTAGTGAATTTAGGTTACCGGTATAATATTTTTGAATATATTAAAAATGTGACTTGCAGCTTGGTTATTTCAATATAGTAAATTGTTTACTACTCAAGTTTTAACGCAAACTCAGAAAACTGTTCTGAGCCCCAGATGGGAATTGAACCTGTAACCTTCATGATCTCCGGTTTAAAGCTTGTGTATATTGAAATAACCAAGCTGCATGTCACATTTAATGAATTCTGATAAAGATATACAGATATATTGAGACTGCTGAATTAGCAGTATGTATATGCTGCATGTACCAACAAGTAGCTCAATGGTTAGAGCATCTAACCATAAACCGGAGATCAGAAGGTAATTGCAGGTTCGATTCCCGTCTGGGGCTCAGAAACATTTTCTGCATTTCACAATTTACAATATTTCTGGATATTTTATATTATATTTATTTTATATCATTTGAATATGAAGTTTCGTGTGAATTATTCACATGTGATTTTGAAACATGTTTATGTTTCACATGTGATTGTTTCACATGTTCCAAAATCACATGTGAAATGTTCACATGTGAAATGTTCACATGTGAAATGTTCACATGTGCAATTTGCACATGTGATTGTTTCACATGTTCCAAAATCACATGTTGTAAAATTTTCACATGTGAAATCATGTGGAATTTTCGTAAGTTTGTCTGTTTCGATCTTTTCTTGAAATATCATAACCAGTGAACTCGATCTCATGGTCGTTAACTGAGTTGTCTAAGCAAGTGTCGTTAATGGTCAGAATATCCGAGGGCTGATCACGTATACAGACAAGAAGTTCGTCTAGATTTTCTAAACCTATAAGACTTGAAAAAGGTGAATTACGCGACGGCAAAAAAAAATTATAAATGAAAGTGGTTGTTTGGCTGCACTTCTTGTAGCATATGCCATATTATTATATTATTATTATAAGCATTTATATTGCGTAAATTAGCAACAAAATTGTTCAAATGCGCATTACAATCATAAAAACCTAGCTACTGTAGTAACTGTTAAAAATTACATAATCAATTATTGATTGCTACTTTAAAAAGGTATGTCTTAAGTGATCTCTTAAAAATGTTGACATTAATACTTTCCCGAATTCCTATCGGTAGTTCATTCCATAGTCTGGGTGCTGCAGCCGAGAAGGATCGATCGCCAAGTGTTTTAAGTGATTTGAATTTAGGCTGTTTGAGTAGGGTTCTTTCTGAAGAGCGAAGACTATATCTACTGTTATTACAAAGAGTAATAAGATCTCTAAGGTAAATTGGACATTGATCATGCAGTATTTTAAAAGTAATAAGAAGAATTTGTAACTTGATTCGAAAAGAGACAGGGAGCCAATGGAGTTCATATAGAACTGGCGTGAGATGACAGAATTTTGAACGTCCAAGGACAACACGGGCAGCTGTATTTTGCACTCGTTGGATCTTCTGGAGTTGGTAGGCTGGAAGACCATAGATAAGACTGTTACAATGATCAATGCGTGATGAAACAAGGGCATGTAGCCTACAAGTGTTTCAGCAGTAGAGCGGGAGAGGTATTTTCTGATCCTACGTATGTTGTATAATTGATAATAGGCAGATGAACAGAGTTTTGTTATGTGATCAGACATAGATAAATTCGAGTCGAACCACACACCAAGGTTACGTACTTTCGAAGAAGGATTGATACTAGTATTTCCCACAAGAACACCATCAATGTTTACTTTAGTAAGTTGTTGTTTAGTTCCAATGATAATAAATTCCGTTTTGTTGTCGTTAATCATTAAATTATCATTTAGCATCCATTGTCTAATATCCGCAACACATGCCTCCATCGATGCTAGTGCAGACGCTTGATTGACAGAAGAGTCTGGTTTAAAAGATACATACACCTGGGTGTCATCTGCATAACAATGAATTACTTGAGGGAGATGAAACTTTACAATGTCAAAGAGCTTGCTTGTATAGATGATAAATAACAGGGACCTAGGCAGGATCCCCTGAGGGACACCACATTCGAGAAAAATCTATCAGAAAGAGTGCCATTGTGGAAATATGTTGAGATCTATCAGAGAGGTACGATGTTAACCAATTTAGAGCGGTGCCAGAGATACCAAACTGTTTATGTAAACGTTCGAGCAATAGTGAATGGTGACAGTGTCAAAGGCGGCAGAGAGATCTAATAACAGGAGAAGAGTAACTTGTTGAGAGTTCATACTTAGGAGAATGTCATTCATGACTTTTAAAAGCGCAGTCTCTGTACTATGATAGACGCGATATGAGGATTGGTCAATGGGGTAAAGATCGTTTATGGTCATGTGGGAATGCATTTGAGACGACACCGCCTTCTCAGAGAGTTTTGAAATGAAACTTAAATTGCTGAGTGGACGGAAGTTGGGAAAAATGATGGATAGACCCTCTTTCTTCAGTTTCGGAAGGACATGAGCATTCTTCCATCCATCAGCGAAGTGACCTGCCTGGAGTGACAAATTCACCATAGTAGTTAGTATAGGTGCTAATACATCAATGCAATATTTAACTAACTCTGTAGGGATGGGATCAAGACAGCATGTTTTCACGGGAGCTTTCATCACGAGATCACGTACATCGTCTTCGGTAAGTTCATCAAAAGTCGAAAGCTGATGGATCGGTGTATCCGCTTCTAATGGAACGTAATTTGTACGGGTGGAGGGATTACCAAGCTTTGCATGAATGTCTGAGATTTTTTTGATAAAGTATCGCCCAAAATCATTAGCTAGATATTCTAGGCGGCGTATAATTAGTCAATTTATACTTCCAAGTAAGTTAACAATGTTTCTCGCTAATATATCAGTTCCTTCTATGTTGAGGTGTAATGCATAAATATTTAATACATGGTTAGGGTAAATATTTTCGTGCGAAATATAGTATCCCGTCCTTTTTCCATACAGTTTTGAGATAATGGTATTCGTTTTAATTACCCTAGTAATCACGTTAGGGTTATTTTATTTTTTAGGAGTGCGCTTGTTATTTGGTTGGCAAGGTTGGTGACATTCTCAGCGAAGATTTGAGAAGATTTATTGTTAATGTCATTTGTTCCAAATATGCAGAATGACAATCTGGAGATGTTCTTAGGGACCGTCAGATGTAATCTTTCATGTCTTCAGTACCCGCCCCTGGAAAGGGCTTGATTGTTATATTTTCTTTTGAGTTCTGTCTCATTTTTGATGGGTTGAAATATTTCAGCATAGAGTCACCAATAATGGTTACTTTGGGTCGTTGTAAGACCGGTGACCTTGAATTACTTGTGGATGGATGTTGTTGGAGAAACCTTGTATTCTTTATTCAGTAATGCCACAGGTATAATACATGCTTACAAGTTACAAACGTGCGGAAAAAATCGGGAAACCTTAAAAACCTTTCAAGTGCATGAGCAAAACATGTTTGTTAATATTTAACCGCCCAAACGTGTCAGTTTCATTGCTCAAACATGACACCTGACACATTCAACTTGCGCTTTGTCGCACAGTTTTCTGTCTTTTCGACATGTCTCAAAGCCGAAGTGACGTCTGGGACCATTTTGTTGCCGAGAATCAAACATAAGCGAAATGCAAACACTGCGACGCAACAATTCGCCGACATGGCAATACAACAAATCTTCGAGAACACCTTATTAGACGCCACTCGAATGTTTACCAACCAAGCGCATCAACTAGCGCTGGCAGTTCATCGATAACGAGCTTTTTTCAAAAGAAGATTGACCCATCAGGAGACAAAGCAAAAGAGATCACTGCGCATATTGCCAACGTCTGTGTTTAAGACTTGCGTCCATTTAGCATTGTTAAAGATGTTGGGTTCCGTGATCTCATTAAGCATGCATAGCCAACCTATCAAATTCCAAAACGAGAAACGATCCGTCAACTGGTCATGCTTCGACACACTGCGGGCATAAAAGCTTTAAAGAGCGAACTGGAAAGATTGAAATATGACGTCTCTATTACAACTGACGGCTGGACCAGTATAGCTCAGGATAGTTACTGCACAATTACCGGTAAGTCACAGATTTAAATTGACAGTTTCTTCCCAAGTTGTAACTTTCAATCTACACTTGTTTTCATGTTTTGCCCTGCTAATTTATATCTTATTTATTAATTATTTAATTTTAATATTTTTTGTAGTGCACTTCCTTCGTGAATGGGAAATGACATGCAAAGTCCTCGCGACAAGAGCAAGCCTTGATCGTCATACCGGGGTGAATTTAGCTGTTGAGGTGAACGACACGATGAAAGAATTTGGCCTTGAAGATCGTGTGTTTGCCTGTATTCATGATAACGCTGCAAATGTTAATCTCGCCGGCCAAATGATCAATGGCACAAAAGAGAGACCGACAGCCTTCAATATCGGCTGTGCGGCGCATAGTCTAAATTTATCGATCGGAGATGCAATGAAGAAAGGGGTTGACCAGCCCTTTGAAAAGATGGTTGTTGCAGCCAGGAGGCTAGTGGGGCACTTTAAAATGTCAGAATTTTAGGGATACCCTCGTCCAGTCGTTGACTGACAGATTCTTTCTCGACCAATTGGATGTTACACTCTAAAAACAAGTGTGTAGAAATTACACACATTTTTTTGTCGCCCAAACAGCACACTAGAAGCCGTGTTTTTTAACACGGATGTAAATTAGGTGTGTAAATTTACACGCTATATCGCGTGTAAACGGCTTGTCGCCCAAACGACACACTATAAGCCGTGTTTTTTTAATCGTGTTTTTTTACACGCCATGCGTGCTTTTTTTACACACTGTGTGTGTTTTTTTATTCACTGAAGACGTGTTTTTTTAACACAGCTTATGGTGTGTAAAATTTTTACAATCAATCACGGAAGATACAAAGTATAAAACACGCAATCTTAATTTAAAAGACTTTATTTTGGAAAAGTTAAAGATTATATACATTTAATACTTACACACAACACACTTCGTAAAATTACGGTCCTTACATATATTTTTTTTACTTCTGACAGCAAGACATTGTATTTACTACCACGATAACATATTTCTGTTTGCTAACTCCAAGAAACCAAATGCCACGCGCGAAAGACGAGCCTATCAACAATGGAGGAACAACGAAGACGTTTCAAGACCGCATTCAATATTGTTTTCGGTATAATATATCATTTATAGACCGTCCGCTCGGGGAATTTGTCGACTTTCACAAACGTTCGAACGCTAGCCGTTCGAATGCTAGTAGCCTGCCTTCGAACGCTAGCCTTCGAACGCTAATAGTAGCAAGCCGTTCGAACGCTAGTATAGCAAAGCCGTTCGAACGGAACGGCTAGTAGCTAGCAAGCCGTCTAGCAAGCTGATCTAACGAATGATATATTATCATCCCTCGGGGTAATATTTCGTCGAATTCCCCTCGCTCCGGGTCTATAAATGATATACACTTATATATAATCTTCATTATCACAAACTGTATAGACATATGTCATGAAAGTGTTTGGCTCACCGGTTTTATAAAATTATAGACCTTTCCATGGTTCTGGCTCGCCAATATCCACGTGCTCCCAGGTATTTTCCTTTAAACCGGCTTAGTTGTTGAGTAGTTCCTAAAACCTTGTTTCTTGAAACTGTAACGGCGGAGTATCTTTCGGGAAGAAAATCGACAATTCCTTTGGCTCTACAAAGCAACGCAAATTACAAATAGATCAGAATTAATATGCTATATCAACTCACCCTAATTATCCTTTCAAAAGACTAGCAAAACACACTATTGCCTTGACGGATTTTAAAATCACTTTCTTTTGAACCTTACCTTTCAGTTATCTAATAGTTCTCCCTTTGTTAGAAGTTTCCATTATCGTTCGGTAAAAATATACGTGCAGATCGCAGTTTTCAGTTTTGAATACAGCGCGATGCTTGAAAAGCATGATCAAACTTATAAAGTGTTGACCAATCACAGAACACTAAATACCACACCTGACTCAGAACTCTGTTCTGATTGGTTGCGCCAATAATCTGTTCCCCACTAGTCCTGACGTCACTGTGGCAAATGAGGCCATATCAGCTTTCGTTCGAGCGAGCAACTTCACGAAGAGAGGGAGATACAAAACGTGGATGGGATGCATGATTTTCGCATACCGGTTCCTCGAACCACGAAGTGGCGGTATCATGGACTATTGAAAGTGATATTCTTGGACTGGGTTTTGAAACTCCCATAAATTCATCAAAATTACTTGAAATTGGTACCAAAAAGCAACAAAGACAACAGCTACTCTTCATGTAAGTTATTTTTTATTTCATTTTAATAGTTTACAGTGTATTTAAAACAGATTTTGTCACAACTTCTCATAGATTATAATAGTAAATCCAAACAGAAGGTGGAGTCTGGGTAAGAGTTATACTATAATAATACAATAATATAACAATATAATAATATAATAATAAAATATAATATAATATAATATAATATAACATAACATATAATATAATTGTATTGTATTGTATTGTATTGTATTGATGGTGTATGATGGCTAATTGATGGCGTACTGCAGTAGGATGGCTAATTGATGGCGTATCACCATGGCATAATCCATCCATATTACCTGTAATATACCCAGAATTTTTTCCGGGCATTACCACCACCATATATTCAGAACTCGTAACTAGGCTCTCGGCAACGGCTTCCGTAGCTCAGTGGTCAGAGCACTGCACTAGCATAGCAGTGTCACGGGTTCAATTCCAGCCAGAAGGCCTTGAAGTTGCATTTTTCGCAAACTGGTCCCGGTTTGGTCTTAAAATGTATGTATTCCAACACTCGAAATTTTCCTTCACCATAAATCCTTTCAACATGTAGTTTGATCGAGTGAAATGCCAAATATTACCTGTAATATACCCAGAATCTTATCCCGGCATTACCACCACCATATAATTATACAGAACTTGTGACTAGGGTCTGTAGCTCAGTGGTCAGAGCAATGCACTATCATCGCAGGGTTGTGGGTTCAACTCCAGCCAGAAGGCCTTGAAGTTGCATTTTTCGCAACTGGTCCCGGTTTGGTCTTAAAATGTATGTATTCCAACACTCGAAATTTTCCTTCACCATAAATCCTTTCAACATGTTTTACATAGCCTGATATAAACACGGTAACTGACCAATCACAGCATGCGTAAGACACTTGACTTATTTTATAATATAATATAATATAATATAATATAATATAATATAATATATAATATAATATAATATAATATAATATAATATAATATAATATAATATAATATAATATAATATAGTTGATCGTCCAGGTTGTTGTAGTCTTGAGAAAGACTTTGTTGGTGACTGACGGTTTGATGATGACTGCTGCTGAGGCCGTCAAAACGTCTGTCACCAACAATAGTCTTTCTCAAGAGTCAAGACTACAACAAGCTGGATGATCAACTTCACACATCTAATGATACTCCTATACTTCATCTTAATAGTTTACAGTGTATTTAAAACAGATTTTGTCACAACTTGTCATAGATTATAATAGTAATTCCAAACAGAAGGTGGAGTCTGGTAAGAGTTATAATATAATAATATAATATAACAATATAATATAATAATAAAATATAATATAATTGTATTGTATTGTATTGTATTGTATTGTATTGATGGCATATGATAGCTGGCTAATTGATGGCGTAGGATGGCTAATTGATGGCTAATTGATGGTATATCACGATAGCGTAATCCATCCATCTTTTACATAGCCTGATATAAACACAATAACTGCCAATCACAATGTGCGTAAAACACGACTTATTTTATAAAATATAATATATAATATAATATAATATAATATAATATTAATATAATATAAAATAATATAATATAATATAATATAATATATAATATAATATATAATATAATATAATATACAGTAATATAATATAATATAATGCAATATAATATAATATAATGCATATAAAAAATGCAATATGTTGCAGAGTTTCTCATTACTATTACCAGACAAATTGTCAGGAACGAAGGCAATTCTGTTTCCAGTCAGTTACCCTTTTCATGCCGGACCGTGTCCGGTCGCTTATTTTCAGGCTTGCTCTGGACTACCAATGCATTGCCTCTGGGGCCAGGGTAAACATAATTAATAAATTAATTCAAATTGATATATTTATTACTGCAGATGAATGTAATGTAGACCTTAATGATCAATGATCATCCTTGTGCAAACATGTTTTATGAGGCACTTGATGTTCATACAAGACTGGACAAATTCATTGCGACCAAGTAAGTACAAATGTTGATTGTATATTAATGAAAATAAAATTCAAAGTACCTAGTGTGGATGGGTAAGTTGCAACCGAGAGTAAACCAACATTGTAATTTGTTTTATTTAAACAGAGTTAAATCAACAATTATTCATGGAGTCCAATATAGACCTGGTGCTGTCCTTCGACTTGCAGAAATGCAACCAAATGCAGAGCAAGATTATCCTTTGTTTGGACTACTAGAGAGTATAATTGTGTGGGAGGATGAGAAAATGTTTATGGTGACTATTTTGGAAACAGTTGGTTTTAAACAACATTACATGCATGGCCTATCATGTGGAAATGACAGAGGGGAAGACAGTGCTGACATACAACAATTTGCCATGGCATGGTGTTCTACATTGTATTGAAAAAGGAGAACAAAAATTTGTTGTTGACAAAGACACTGCCAGTGTTGAACTCTTTTAACATATTATCCAATGTTTAATGTGTATAATATATAACATATAATTTATTATAATATATGTATATTATAAAACCACTGAAAATCTTATTGCAGGAAACAATTTATTAGTATATATATATATATATAATATAGGTTCTAAGGATTTATGGTGAAGGAAAATTTCGAATTATACATTTTAAGACCAAACCGGGACGAGTTGTGAAAAATGCAACTTAGCGGCCTTCTGGCTGGAATTGAACCCGCAACCCTGCAATGGTAGTACAGTGCTCTGACCACTGAGCTACGGAAGCCGTTGCGGAGAGCCTAGTCACGAGTTCTGTATATTAATATATGGTGGCGGTAATGCCGGGATAAGATTCTGGGTATATTATAGGTAATATTTGGCATTCACTCGATCAAACTACATGTTGAAAGGATTTATGGTGAAGGAAAATTTCGAGTGTTGGAATACATACATTTTAAGAATTTTAAGAATTTTTGGAATTGAACCCTGCGATGCTAGTGCAGTGCTCTGACCACTGAGCTATGGAAGCAGTTGCCGTGAGCCTAGTCACAAGTTCTGTATATATGGTGGTGGTAATGCTGGGATATTACAGGTACTAAGGATTTATGGTGAAGGAAAATTTCAAGTGTTGGAATATATAGATTTTAAGACCAAACCAGACGAGTTGGGAAAAATGCAACTTAGTGACTAGGCTCTGGTCAACTGCACTGGCATCATATTAAATTACTGATTTAAATCTACAGCGGGGGGGGGGGGGGGGTATTTTTCAAGAAACCCTGCAAGGAATATATTTTTATCTGCGACTTAAGTATTAAAACTGAATTGTGATCGAAAACCTTTAAACTGCTCGCTGTGACTCATGCTTCGCTCGAAACATCAGCTCGTTCATCGGTTCACCATCTTAATATTTTATATATATATATATAGTCATACCTCGTGTATTCATGATCGAAGGCATTAAAATGTTCATCCATTCTGGTTTAGTCCAAGTTTAGACTTAATAGTGTTGGTAAATAAATCCATATATCAACTATCATTGAACAAAAACACGGTAATAATATACAATACGGTGGCATGTTTTAGACGATACATGATCATGAAAATTTATCGAAACCAAGTATCCATTGGCTAAATAAATCCATCGCCTGGCTCTGATTCGCCTTGTGTTGAATAAAAATTTTAAAATACAGTAATCGTCGCCATGTTTAATACACGATGCATACGCACGCGAGTCAAACTCGCGGCGAATCAATACCACAGAATAAGTATTGAGCAGAAGGTCCACTCGCGTCGGAACCTTTGAAGTTTTTGTCCTCGCGCATGTCGCTCCGCGCATACCGGCCGCCATGTTGAAAGCAAGTAAACTCCAGCCAGGTGAACAGTAATTAATATGGCGAAAAACGGGTTTGGATCATTTGAACGGCTATATCTCAAAATTTTGCACGCCGATTTTCTTTCCACGGCTAGTACGTCTAAAGCAAAGGTAGGTGATCAATTTTATTGTGGTTAGAAGGCAATTTAACATGTTAAAACGGGTAATTTTCGCGATTTTATATTTGACAACTCGGTCTGTCCTCGAGTTTTTCAAATTGTCTGTAGCCTATATTTTTACAAATCCCATATTTGCTTGTATTGTTACTTGTTTTTTAGACTACTTAGTGGAGTTATTTACATTTGATATATTCGATATTTGATCAAACCAAAGTTTTTCTGTTCGGCATTAATAAATTTAAATTTAACCACACGCTTGAAAGTTGAAATCATCAGCTTTGTTATAACATGGATAGTAAATAGACTATTTAAATAGACTATAGTCTATTTACTATCCATGGTTATAATAACACTGGTTGTCAGGCTTCTCTACAGTATTTTACAGTGCTGTTCCCATTTCCTTTGTTGATTTATAGTAATTATTTTAAAGATGTGCCACCTTCACATCTTTCTTTCCTTTCTTTTAGTAGAGGAAAGGTCACAGTTTGCAAATTTCAAACAATAATAAATTCGCATTCTCAAAAACAACTTTGAGAAGGAATTCTTCACAGCACAGGAATATTTATACATTCTTCAATAGCTCCAGGATATTGCCTCCAACACAGGAGCTCTTGGTGAAAATGGAGAAGTGTTGACAAAAATATCTTCCAGCTGAATGATGAGGTCTAGATTGTCTGAGACCAGGGCTTCTTTGCAAGTTGAGCAACAGTGGATCTTCATACATTTATGGAACAAGTAACCAGAAACATATGCAATGGAATTTTCTTTGATGTTTGACATTTGTCTCCCTATAAATAATCAGTTTACCCAATATCCAAGGTTTGAGGAGTCAGAGGAGATATGGAAACCAGTGTTGTTGCATTTGATGTTTCTACATCCCACTGTATAGAGATCTAGACATTTTTTGTAATCACTTTGCCTGAAGATGACTTTGAAATAAAGTTGAATCACAAATTTACATTGATAGTCTTGTTTTGACTCAAATCTTGGGTTTTCAGGATGTCATTATTTTTTGGAATATGCTGTTTTATAGTGTTTGTGTAAACTGGGCAAGAAGATCATCCAAGTCTTCTGCACAATTCCCAGCTGAAGAACTGGGAAAAGAACTGAAAAACAATTTCTTAAGTGTCCAAGTGAATTATACTGCTGTTGAGTTATCATTGTTCCCTCCCTGTTGTATAAAACGTTTGTGGCTGATCACTCCCCTCTTTTGACACCAAGTTATAATAAGCAGTCTTTCTTTGAAGTCCTACTTTTTAACCCCTGAGTTCCCATCTCTGTTATATCCTGCCTTTTTTAAACCCAAATGACAGACTCCCTTTTAATTAACTCTTCTAAAACACCTCCCTTTTTATTTTCAATCTTCTAACTTTAGTTAATATGCTGTTATTGTACTTTTAAACATTTTGATTAAACATTAAGACATACAAAAATAATGCTTTCATTGATATTTAAAATAATCTGCAGCAACATATAATTATTATCTTTATCATTTGTCAAAACATGCATTAAATCACAATAAATGCCTTGAACAGTCTGGTCAGTTTCTTATTGTGAGTTGAAATCCAGGAACAACAATACAGTCAAATATGTCAGTATATGTACAGCAGACAAATATGGTCCATTATGTGTAATCTTAGTGAAACTTAATGGTCTGAATTTGGAGCATTTGAGAGTGTTTCATCAAAATTCCCATCAACTTGTCTCTTGAAGAATGGAAGCTTGCTTTCAATTCAATGAACTGTCAAATCCAGCTGAAGTTCAAACATAACATCAACTACAATGAAGAATAAAACACGCATATATTATAATAATCTAAAACTTTAAAAAATATGGCAAGGTAGGCAAACAAGACAGTAAAAAGCCTAATTGTCCATACACAAATATGTATTTACAGGCATTATAGGCATAAGAGTAAAAACGCTATAAGAACTCGGCAAACATAAAACAGAGAAGAAGGATGAAATCGCATGTATCTGGTATTATTAATGACTGAATTGAACTGAATTTTAAGGAACGCTGCGAGGCAATTCTATTATTAAACTTGGTGTATATTTTAGGCAACGTTGAAGTGTTGAACGACCATATCTTGAAGGTATAATTTTTAAAAACAAGGGAAATCTACAGTCGTGACATTAGGATTTTAACTGACATGCACAAATACTAATGAATAAAACTGTTATTGAGAAAAGTTTATCTCGACTTGACATACCGTACTAGATTCATTGTGTCATGACCGAAATCATCACTCAGAACTAGCTAAATTCCACACAAAAAAATTGTGTATGTACCTTCTAACCACAAGTAAATTAATCTCTTACCTTCCATTTATAATATATCAGAGTAAAATGAAAATCGCCGTAATAGTTTTCCAGCTGGAGCCATTTTAGTGACCCAACTTCGTTTTCCGCCATGTTGTTCCTTGTTGAGACGCTGGAGTTTACTTGCTTTCAACATGGCGGCGCAACGCATGCGCACTAAAAAACGAGGACACCGCGTACCCCCGAGTGGACCTTCTGCTCAATACTTATTCTGTGTCAATACAATCGCCGCGAGTTCGACTCGCGTAACTCGCGTATTATATTTTGTTATAACACAAGCGCTATTTTCAGTTTGATAATCCTTCCAGGGACAAAATAATGAGCATTCAAAATTATGAAAATAACATATGTATTAAAGCTAAGGAACATGTTGGCTGTGATGTTTATAAACCGGAAAAACCTATATGAAATACCTCTGGAATATCTAAATCGAGGTTTTCCGTACGTTGTATTCCTTGGAAATTAATTTTAAAATAAACACGCTCCGCCGTCCTGAAACATGCAAGAAGTGCAGCAAGATGTGTAAACTTGAATGGTGTGTTTATTTAAGCTGTGTAAAATGAAGCAAGGCGTGTAAATTTGAATGGTGTGTTTATTTAAGATGTGTAAAATGAAGCAAGGCGTGTAAATTTGAATGGTGTGTTTATTTAAGATGTGTAAAATGAAGCAAGGCGTGTAAATTTGAATGTGTGTTTTTGCCTATGGCGTGTAAAATGAAAAAACTGTGCTAAATTAACACACTATTCAATATTCAATGGTGTGTAAAAATTACACACAAAAACATATGTGTAAAATAACACGCCTACGTGAGTAAATACACGCATAGGTGTGTAGAAAAACACACAATGCGTGTAATAAAACACGCATGGTATGTAATAAAGCACACACAGTGTTTTTTTGCGTGTTTTAGCGGCCACACTGTGCAATTTTACACACTAATGTGTGTAAAATTGCGCATTTCGTGTGTAATTTTACACACCAGTTTTTAGAGTGTACCGGTGAAGAAACAGACACCTGCGAAATGGTTCCATTTTATCTGTTGGCTTCATTCATGCATCCCAGGTTTCGTGATCTGTCATTTCTGAGCGAAACCGAGCGGAGTGCATCAGTAGAGTTTGCGTCAAAGACCGTGAAAGCCATGCCATCATTACCTGCAAGTAGCGACGTTGCTGCATGCTACCAGTTCATCGGAACCGGAGATCTTGCCACCGCCAAAGAAGAAGTCCAAATCAGAGGTAGCCATGGAAGAGTTGCTTGGTAAAGGAAAATCGTCAAATAGCTCCTGGGGAATCCACCTGCCAAGTAGAATCTCGCGCGGAAAATAACCAAAGGATT